>CM056379.1:11774296-11933207 GCA_029718625.1 Synaphobranchus kaupii
AAATCCCAACGGCTATGGAATGGATGTGAAATTTTTGATAAAATATATATCAGAAAATATATTTCCCAGCAATGCTTTCTGAAAAAAAAGAAAGAAAAAAAAAAGAAAACTTTTTGGATTCGAGGGCCATATTTGAATATCCTTGGTTTTTTGTCTCCGTATAATCAGGCAATCAATTGCGGTTTGAAACTATGCTAACCATTAAGGATAACTCTAAATAGGGTTGCATTTGGCCTGTATTTAATCAACAAATGTCATTAAAAATGTCATGTCACAATTTCACAATTAAAAGTGCATCTTTTTTCCAGCATTATTTTGTTGATTGCTGAATTTTCCCAAACTGTGCTTCCAAAAACAAAAAGAAGAAAACTTGCCTTTAACTGTGAGAAAGCAAAGAATAAACATAGGCTGAATCCAGGCCATTGTGTTTTACTGGGATAAACTCACTGTGTACACTGTGGACCTTATTATCAGATCAGACAGATGACTGAATAGAGAGGCTTCATTTGTCTGTGCTTAATGATGGATGATGGACCAACTTCACAGCTTCAACTGACACTGGGTGACTTGTCTCTGTAGTAACCAACAGCTACCCTCTAAAGTACAATACCAGAGGAATACGTATATTTATTTGTTCATTTATTTGCTTTGACATTGTTGTCCATTGTCACTCACAACTGGCTTATATTTGTTGCGTCATACAGTCATTTATAGAGCTAAGTGTTTGGAAACAGCAGTTTAAACCACATGTGAGAATTAAACCCACAAGCTTCTGGTTAACAAATCAGTTGCCCAGTTACTAGGCAAACACAGTGGCCCTCCAGCCCAGTACAGCCATTTCAGACCGGGGTCAAATATGCAGCTGAAATACTTTAAATGTGTGCTACTCTACTCTTAACATGGCAGTTAAATTTGAAAGCACTCCCCATAGACCCCAGAGGAGAACTTTCAGTGAAACATCACTAGCAACAAACAAAAAACGACAGGAGAATTTTACTCTGAGTATTTAGTAAAAAAAGAGATGTTATCGTTTAAAATGGTCCAGTAATCAGCAAGGAATTTGAACGGTGCTGTCAAAGGGGGTTAAAGTATTTCAAATACACACCGGCCCAGGACCACAGCCGTCCACTCATAGGTGTGGCTGTGATCCATCTTTTATCTTCCCTGAATTAACAGGCGCCGTGTGAGCGCAAACCCTAAAAATGTCTGGGACAGATTTAGGGGGTTGGCCCCCACGAGCACACTACCTGTGTGGTTCTGGGTGGAGAATATAATGGTGCGCCTTGGCCCCTCTCCTGCATTGCTCCTGGCTATGATCCAAAACTGGTACATATGACTAGGCTGCAGACTGGTTACCTGCAGACTGGTGCTGTCTCCACTTACATTGTACTCTGGAAAAGAGAGGGAGAGACAGACGAGAGCGGAGGGAGACGGAGGAGCGAGAGAGATAGCACATGTGAAACTGCTAGGGCAAATATACCCATGGAGCATTACCATTAGCCATATACACTGCCTGGCCAAAAAAAAAGTTGCCGTTGCACCCGTCATGCATAGTGCCCACTGTACAAACCTCTGGAGGTAGTGTTAAGATCTGGGGGTTGCTTCAATGGTCAGATCTTGGCTCAGCGACGTTTTGCAGCAATAAAATGAAGTCAGCTGAGTACCTGAATGTACTGAATGACCAGGTTATCCCATTAATGGGCATATTCCAGGAAGACAATGCCAATGATTCATCAGGCTCAAATTATGAAAGAGTGGTTCAGGGAGCATGAGGAATCATTTTCACACATGAATTGGCCACCAGAGTCCTGACCGTAACCCCATTGAAAGTCTTTGGGGTGTGCTGGAGAAGACGTTACGGAGTGGTTCGACTCTCCCGTCGTCAATACAAGATCTCGGCCAAAAATTAATGCAACTCTGGACGGAAATAAATGTTGTGACGTTGCATAAGGTTGTCGAAACAATGCCACGACGAATGCGCGCCATAATCAAGGCTATAGGCGGGTCCAACGAAATATTAGCGTGTGCGACTTTTTTTTTGGCCAGGCAGTGTATATTGGTTATATTGTTTGGAATTGAGATAAAGATAATATATATTGAGTAATTTTGCATAAATCTTTTTATTTAAAGCAATACAGAAATAAAATTTATGCAAAATTACTCAATATATATTATCTTTATCTCAATTCTAAACAATATATATGGTTAATGGTTTATCTCTGCTAGATCACATTTAATGAATTTCAGTATCTGTACAGAATATACCTGTTCTAGTACCTGTTCTGGGTGTTCCGTACCTGTGCTGTGTGTTTCAGTACCTGTTCTGGGTGTTCTGTACCTGTGCTGTGTGTTCAGTACCTGTGCTGGGTGTTCCGTACCTGTGCTGTGTGTTCAGTACCTGTGTTGGGTGTTCCGTACCTGTGCTGTGTGTTCCGTACCTGTGCTGTGTGTTCCGTACCTGTGCTGTGTGTTCCGTACCTATTTCTGTGTGTTCAGTACCTGTGCTGGGTGTTCCGTACCTGTGCTGTGTGTTCAGTACCTGTGCTGGGTGTTCCGTACCTGTGCTGTGTGTTTCCGTACCTGTGCTGTGTGCTCATTACCTGTGCTGTGTGTTCAGTACCTGTGCTGGGTGGTTCAGTACCTGTGCTGTGTGTTCAGTACCTGTGCTGGGTGTTCAGTATGTTCAGTACCTGTGCTGGGTGTTCAGTACCTGTGCTGTGTGTTCATTACCTGTGCTGTGTGTTCAGTACCTGGTGCTGTGTGTTCAGTACCTGTGCTGGGTGTTCAGTACCTGTGCTGTGTGTTCATTACCTGTGCTGTGTGTTCAGTACCTGTGCTGGGTGTTTCCGTACCTGTGCTGGGTGTTCAGTACCTGTACTGTGTGTTCAGTACCTGTGCTGTGTGTTCAGTACCTGTGCTGTGTGTTCTGTACCTGTGCTGGTGTGCTCATTACATGTGCTGTGTGTTCAGTACCTGTGCTGGGTGTTCAGTACCTGTTCTGTGTGTTCATTACCTGTGCTGTGTGTTCAGTACCTGTGCTGGGTGTTCAGTATGTTCAGTACCTGTGCTGGGTGTTCCGTATCTGTGCTGGGTGTTCAGTACCCTGTGCTGTGTGTTCAGTACCTGTGCTGTGTGTCCCGTACCTGTGCTGTGTGTTCAGTACCTGTGCTGGGTGTTCCGTACCTGTGCTGGGTGTTCAGTACCTGTGATGTGTGTTCAGTACCTGTGCTGTGTGTTCTGTACCTGTGCTGTATGTTCAGTACCTGTGCTGGGTGTTCAGTATGTTCAGTACCTGTGCTGGGGTGTTCAGTATGTTCAGTACTTGTGCTGGGTGTTTCAGTACCTGTGCTGGGTGTTCAGTACCTGTGCTGGGTGTTCAGTATGTTTCAGTACCTGTGCTGGGTGTTCAGTACCTGTGCTGGGTGTTCAGTATGTTCAGTACCTGTGCTGGGTGTTCAGTACCTGTGCTGGGTGTTCAGTATGTTCAGTACCTGTGCTGGGTGTTCAGTACCTGTGCTGGGTGTTTAGTATGTTCAGTACCTGTGCTGGGTGTTCAGTATGTTCAGTACCTGTGCTGGGTGTTCAGTATGTTCAGTACCTGTGCTGTGTGTTCAGTACCTGTGCTGGGTGTTCAGTATGTTCAGTACCTGTGCTGGGTGTTCAGTATGTTCAGTACCTGTGCTGGGTGTTCAGTATGTTCAGTACCTGTGCTGGGTGTTCAGTATGTTCAGTACCTGTGCTGTGTGTTCAGTACCTGTGCTGGGTGTTCAGTATGTTCAGTACCTGTGCTGTGTGTTCAGTACCTGTGCTGGGTGTTCAGTATGTTCAGTACCTGTGCTGGGGTGTTCAGTATGTTCAGTACCTGTGCTGGGTGTTCAGTATGTTCAGTACCTGTGCTGGGGTGTTTCAGTATGTTTCAGTACCTGTGCTGTGTGTTCAGTACCTGTGCTGGGTGTTCAGTATGTTCAGTACCTGTGGCTGGGGTGTTCAGTATGTTCAGTACCTGTGCTGTTGCCCCTGTCCCAGTTGGTAGTACTGGATTAGGCCCCTCCTCTGGGTCAGGGGGATGTGCTGCCATGTGAGAGTGACGTCTGAGGAGGATATCTTGGAGACCTGAAACTGTGGCACTACAGGGGGCACTGAAAGGGGCACAGAGAGAGGGACGCAGGTGTGGGGTTACAGGTGAACACAGGTGCACTGTGCTTTGAAGAACCCTAGCCAGCCACTCCCTGTCGTAAGCAAAGAGAGCAGCACTGGATCCTCTGGGCCAGGTTCTATCACGTGTATTCCCATAGCGCTCCCAGAACAGGGAACACCAGGGAACGCCGAAAATGGTGCTTCAGAGACGGCGTTGAGAGGTGTTGACAGCGCCCAGGTGCTTGCTTTTGGAGAGCCGGAGGGTGAGCCGGTTTGTGATTCACCTGTAACCAGTAACCAATTCAGCCAATTTTCAACCAATTTACACCCACCTGTGTAAACCAGAGTAACTGCATAAGCAACTGCTCTAATTGATGAAATAAGTGCTGCATAGCAGCGGAAACCTGCCTACGCCGCGGCTCATCAGGGGCTCGAGTGGATATCACTGCTCTGGTAGAACTCAGACACTCTCAGGAAGTGGATCAGGGAGGGCTGTGAAGGGTGTATGGTCTGGGCATCCTTACTGCACACACAACGAAAAATAGTCTGCTTGACAGGTGTGGACTGGCTACTTACCCCCCTGTTTTGTGTACGCAATGACAGACCAAAGCAGAGAGCTGCGGCCACCAAAGACGCCGAACAGTGACAAATTGTATGGGGTGTAGTTCCTAAAGTCACCTGAAGGGGGAGACAAAGAAACAGCAGTCACAGTCTCGGGAGGGGGGCAGCAATATTTTGGTCTGTGAACCGACAGACCAGCGTGAGCAATTATAAAATAATACTAATGCTTTCAGCCTCTGGGCGGCCGTTAGAGAGAGGATTTTGTTGGTTTGATGCCCACCCATCAGCCATGTCATTTCACACAGGAGAGCATTACACAGGAGAGCATTCTGGGGAATGACCACTTAGCCGCAAATTAATAAATCATCGACACCACATCAGGCTTTACACTTTACACCAAAAAATGGCCTTTTACATACACACACACACACAAACAAATATGTACTCACCTGTCAGAATGATGCTTCTCTGTGTCTTGTTTGTCCTTGTCCAATCAAAACCCTGTGCGACACTGAGTCCCGCCTCTTCCTGCTGCACCACGTACTCCTGTATGGCCTTGGCAAGGGGGGAGGGGCGTGTCCCAGGAAACATTGAAGCCACGCCTTCCCATCGCCGTGGAGACAGAGAGAAGCCCTGGCACTGGGTTACCTGTGAAGAAACATCACTATTTACACAGCGTTTTACGTCACATCACACACGGTCACAGCCCTCCGTTTCACAGAGTAACACGCAACAAGAACCGGAAGGCTGTATCAACCATTGGCCGCTTGAGGTCCGCCTGGAGGTCGAACTGCACCTGAGCTCTCCCTCCGACTCATGCCTGTGCAGTGTTTCCCCTACCATTATCTTGGCCGCCCGGCCAAACTCACGTGCCGCCCGGCTTGGACAAGAGGGAAAATAAATAATTTTAATGAAAAAAAATTTTTTTTTATATTATTCTTTTTTTTAAAAAATATATAATCTTTTTTTATTTTTTTTTATGTAGCTCCAATATTTCCCTTACCGCAGAATGCGGGAATGATCAAAATAGCATCTGGAAAAACCCTTGCCAAAACAGCTTCGGTTTCCCGTTAGGCCTAATTAAAATTTTCAATGGCAGCGCTGATATTATGAGGGTGTAATTATAGTTTCCGCCTCTACGCAAAATGGCGCACTTTCACCGCCCGGCCTGAAAAAAATCTAGGGGAAACACTGCTGTGGGAGCCCGATTTGTGGACTCTGGCAGGATAAGAAGCAGCGGCTGACATCACACGCGCCGGAGGGGCACGCGCTCGTCCGTCTGCGCCGTCGCAAATCGACAGAAAATGAAGGTTGCAGCGCTGATGACCAGGCATTCCAATTTGATAGGGTTGCCTAATCATACTCCCGATATGTTGGCACTTTTTTTAACGGCGCTCCATTGTAGAAATTAACGGGGGGGGGGGGGGGGGGGAATCACCAGATGCAAGTTAAGTATGATTGTTCTAGAAAGTCTGGAAATAAAAAGTCATTGCAGGTGCTTACCTGTTGTGGGGAGAGCCAAGGTGGCAGGGCTTGTGTGGCCCTGAGAGGTGTAACCTGACACGCCTACCCCTGTTGCCCCCAGGATGAGAGAGCGGGAGACGACAGCAGGGCCCGGCGTCAGCGCTGCCCCCGTTCCGCACCCCCAGCTCTGCTGCAGAGACATTCAGCACTGTCCTATTACCCCCGGCACGTTCTACTGCCACCAGGTACCCCAGCACTATGCCCCGGGCCATGGAAACAGGTAGCTCCTGATGCGTGTGTGTGGGGGGGGGGGGGGGGGATTACACAGAGAGACAGAGACATAAATACAATGAGGTGATGTGTGAGGGATATATTTCAAAGCAGAGAGAAACTGACATTAAAAAGCGAACAGTATATGAACTTATCAGAGACAAAACCACTGTACTTGGTCACGTGCAGCGACAAGCGGGCGTTGTAAGCGCATTTGGTGTGACACCAACAACTTACCGATTGTAAACACTTGATTGCAAAGTAAAATACAGTCACTAGACATGCCGACGGTCTCTCAAATTCTGTTTAAAGCCTCAAGTTTTCTAACATCCCTATAGCCGTACAGACTGTTATCGTATAAAATTGGGTGGTTTAAGACCGCAACGATGAGCTGCTTTCTGAAAAGCACACTTTTTTTTTAACTGTCAAGAGTGTTGTTGTATCTGATTGGTTGGTACTGCGACAAAGTTGACTGGTAGTCAACAAATGCTGTGTACTGACTCCACCCCTCCTGCTTTTTTGTCACCGTTATCCATAGACTTTGAATGGAATCTTGTAGCTTTGTCTCTGTCGCAATTAGATGGTGTGAACGAGGCGTAACAAAGCACACCTCACTCAACAGCTAAAGATCTCATTGAGCTGCTAATTAGTATTAGCCCTGCTATAAACTATTGCATAAAACACATTGAAAAATAACATTAAATATTCTGTCAGTTGAAAGTTAGCAAAAATAATGGATACTTATTGTTTTCTTTTGGGCAAAAAGGGAGTATATTTGGGATATAAATGGTGACAAAATGGTAATGCTTGAATAAGGCCCAACGTATAATGACTATAGCTTGGGATACCTTCCAAACTACAGCCTGGTCAATTTCCCGAGAATCGCACCACACATCCAGAACTCCTACAGGAGCTGAGGGAAGAAGAGAAACAGAGAGATAATTTTAAGATTACCTTATTAAACTACTACCACCAGTTAAAATATCAGTGTATATTATATATAAAAGACAAAGGTTTCTCATCGATAAAAAAAAGTGAGAGAGAAATGGAGAGAGTGAGAAAGGGAGAGAGAGATGCAGAGCTGTCACCTGTCCTTTGGTAGTGCTGTTTTAGGCCTCAAACAGCTGTTAAGATAGAGCATGTTTAAGCAGTGCCAAAATGGAATGCAATAAATGATAATAAACATTAAAAAAAGAGAAGTTAAATTTTGGATGCATCTCAAATCAAGTCCCCAAGACACACTGTAATTTCAAGCACTGAAACCCCAAGATCTGAACCCCAAAAAGAGTCCTTTCATTCAGCGGGCTATGAGACTCACTAACCAATGAATACCTAACACTGATCAAACTCAGACCAGCACTGCTTTACAATCACAAATTAGAGTGAACCAAATAATTAAACAAAATATGCCTATCTGGAACATTGTAATAATCAAACCAAAACACAAAACAAACTTAATTGCTATTTGGCCCTAAATCGAGAATACAATTTGGCAGAGTATCTCTTCACTGTCAGAGATACAAAGCAGAGGCAGATCCTGACCAAGTACAGGCTCAGTGACCATACCTTAGCAATTGAAAAAGGTATACATAAAAAAACATGGTTATCCAAAGAGGAACGCATATGTGGTCACTGCAAGACAGGAGAGGTAGAGACAGAGATGTACTTCCTTCTTTATTGCGAAAAATATTCAGACATAAGAAAAACATTTTAATAAAATATCAAAATACCAAAACAAATTTTCCTCCCTGACAAATGAACAAAAGCTGCGAGTCCCTTTTAGGTGAAGCACCAACTGCCTCACTCGCAGCTCAATATGTCTCGGCCTACCATAACCTGAGGGACAGTGAGTGAGTAAACCCTTACAATAAAGGAGCATTATATGTATAAAAAAATAATTATATTTAGTAGTTAATGTTATATTACTCTTATTATGATGTTATTGTTGCTTTCTTTAAAAAAAGAAAATTGTTACGCTTTGGCAATATGTATTTTTAAATATGTCATGCCAATAAAGCATTTGAATTAGAAAAATTTGAGAAAGAGAGAAAGAGAGAGAGAGAGAGAGAGAGAGAGAGAGAGAGAGAGAGAGAGAGAGAGAGAGACAGTAGGCAGTAGACAGTAGGCAGATGTAAAGGAAATGATAAACTTGTTGGTTTATGCACTGCTGTTTAAATGGGTAAATTGGCAGGGTTCTTCGAGTCTTATTTGCGGTTAGGTTTTCACCCTGTTAATGAATGCTTGTCAGAAAACGCATAACACAGCAGGGTGAGACTCAAGTAACAAAAACAACAACAACAAAAATGTACACGTTTTAAAAATTAAATAAAAGCAGGAGGTGTGACAGCAAGAGAGTATTTCCTTTAAACCGGGTCAGTCACATAGTTTTGAAAAGGAAGATAAGGACATAAAATAGCCGGTCAAATAAAATAGCATAAATGGTATCCTCCTTTCACATCAGTACATAATAACAACTTCCTTAAGGAGCACGATATCTTGAGTAAAAGACAGATCTCCCACTCAACGGGTCATATGTGTCCCCTATATACATGTGTATGCAAAAAATAAAGCCTTTATTTGCCTAAAAAAAACATTTGACTCCATCTGGCATCCAGTGTTAAATTACGTAGGCTAATGCATCAAATGGGTAAAGTTTATGACATAACTAAATCAATATGTTGAAGTGTGCATTGGGAACTGACCAAGTTTTACTCAAGGGAGTGGACTGAGACAGGACTGGCATTTTGCAGGTCTGATTGCAGCTAATTGTGCTTCATGGCACTGAGCTATGGGGCGCCCTTGGCCAATACAATTGGACAATTACCAGCCTGTTTGTTCCATCACAACTCTCTCTGATATTCAGTTGATATCAAGTTCAGCCAATTAAATGACAAAAACTGAAACACTTGACTTATTCAACAGGGGAATGCTCTGTTGCATTTCAAAGGTTTGTCGATTGAACAGGAAGTCCACTCTTTGGTAACACTTTATTTTGAGTGACCCAATATCAATTGAATATCAGTTCAGTGTCAATGCAAAGCCCATTGGTTGTCAGGTGGTTATCCACAAACTCTTGTCAATCAACACTCTGTGACACTCTACAATCCCGTTTCTGTTTAAAACTTTCACGTTGTAGGCACACCACACTACATTACCCATGAGCACCACAAAGTGTAACCCTTACCGGCCTCAGTGGTCCGTGCAGGGTAAGTGTCAGTCCAGTCACTCATGAGTTGATTACTTCCAGGGCAGGCACATCGCACCCTGAACATGTATACAGAGAAAGCCTGTAGCCCTTCCAACAGGAACGCATTTTGGGCCACATCCTCTCCCTGCGGTGCACACAGGAAGTGCACGTATGCATGACGCTGAAGTGAAAAGGCAACCCTCAACACATTCTCCATTCCTCTCATTAGCTCTCTCTTATTCTTTCTTTCATCGGCACGGTTTCTCAAATTCAAACTCACGAGTCTATGTTTTTGTCCACTTCTGTTTGTTGCAACATGCTGGGATCCCCTTGTGGCAAAACCGAATTACAGGCAAACAACAAGTTAGGATGTGCAGGATGGCTTGTTCTCAGCATTATTTTGTCTCTCTCTCTCTCTCTCTGTCTCTCTCTCTCTGTCTCTCCCTCTCTCTCTCTCTCTCTCTCTCTCTCTCTCTCTCTCTCTATACCCCCTCCCCCCCTCTCACTTACTGGATTTTCTCAAAGGAATAAGTTTCAGGCTGGTGACAGATCCAATGTCTCAGCTTCTTAGGGGTAGAGTATTCTCATTATAACTTGGTGAGCAAAATAAGTGTGGTTTGGAGGATTTGCGTTGTTAATGGTGCAATTTGAAGCGTGGATCAAGTCATTTTAAGTGGGATAAAACTGGATGAGGGTGTTCAGATAAGCCTCACCTCAGTCCAGATGTCCTGGTCCTGTCTGTGGTACTGGGCCTGGCAGCTTATGTCATCCATGTCAGTCATCATGTGAGTGGGACACGTGACATCCCACATGATTAGCAGATTAGTGGGGTAAGCGATGGGTTCGGTGATCACCGGGGGGCGGGGTTTCACTGCGAAACAATATCGCTATCAGTGACTCGACGAGTTGAACCAATAATCTGATTGGTTGCTGTGGAGAGCAAATTCTTTTTTGATTGGTTCAACCTCACTCTCCAATCACTGTTTCCAAGGCCATAAGAACATAACAAGGTTCCGCAGGCATGTAAGGGCTAGCCAGCGAAACAGCTAACAACCTCATTACCGCCCTTATGCAGAAGGTCTGTAAAAATCATATATGATCATACTTGCCAAGTTTTATGAAAATCATATATGTTGGTTAGTATTATATGATATATTTGTATGCAATTCTTATACAATCTCTCAATGTTTTTTATAGGGAGTATCATGTACAGTATGTTAGAGAACTATAAAATTTTAGTCTGAAATGTATATGCTAGTTCTCTACCAAATATTTATTTTATAAGTTTTGTATATGGCATATGTGATTTTTACAGACCTTTTGCACATAGGGGCGGGACGGTCACTTCCATATTTATTCTGCCGCATGGGATCTAACACACATGACTAGAGGTGGAACCGCACACACATGCTGAGCCCTTCGAAGGATAAAGAGTAGTTTGTACACACGTGTGACCAGCCTCTCAGTGGTTCATTACCACTCTGCACTGACACCTACTCTGGTCAGCCAGCTAACATGAAATCATGATAAAAGATGCCCCTCCCATTTAAAGTGGCAGTACCTCAAAAATGGATGTGATAAGAAATCCAGGATTTGCTATAAAGAGGAGAAAAGGCGAGGGGCTTACCGACATCACCAGTGTTGAAGGTGGTCTTTTGGGACTGCTCAGAGCCCAGGCCGTTTCTGGCGATGACCCACACAGAAATGTAGCTTTGTACATAGAACTGTTTGCGTGGGATGATGGCATTCGTAGTGGTGACTGTGATGCTGCCAGGAAACCTTGACCAGAAAACACACCGTAGGGTGTGAGCTGGATGGGTATGGGTACACACATGCGCACACAAGTGCACACACACACACACACACACACACACACACACAAAGAAGCATGCACATACACATGTACACATAAGCATGTTCCAACGTACACACATTGACACACACACATCCACATGAAGTATGTTCACAAACACACATACACACGCACACACAGAAGCATGTTCACACACATACACACAGACAGAGAAGCATATTCACACACACATACACACAGACAGAGAGGCATATTCACACACACATACACACAGACGCATGTTCACACATATACACACAGAGAAGCATATTCACACACACATACACACAGAAGCATGTTCACACATATACACACAGACAGAGAAGCATATTCACACACACATACACACAGAAGCATGTTCACACATATACACACAGACAGAGAAGCATATTCACACACACACATACACGCAGAAGCATGTTAACACACATACACACAGACAGAGAAGCATATTCACACACACATACACACAGACGCATGTTCCCACATATACAGACAGAGAAGCATATTCACACACACATACACACAGAAGCATGTTCACACATATACACACAGACAGAAAAGCATATTCACACACACATACACACAGACGCATGTTCCCACATATACAGACAGAAAAGCATATTCACACACACACATACACACACACACAGAAGCATGTTAACAAGCACACACGAGCAGGTCCCAAATCTTGTAGAGTCATGTTCTCAGTTTTCTTTAAATTTAGATGGCTTCTCTGTCTCCACCAACTCGGTTGTCAAGAATCTTATTGATTCAGTCCTCCCTTTTCAGGCCCACATTAATATTGTCACACGAGTGGCCTTCTTACACTTCAGGAATACATCCAAATTAAGGAAGATGCTGTCCCTGGAGGATGCGCTTTTGTAACCCCTCAGCTCGACTACTGTAATGTTTTATTGTCTGGTTGCACTGGTCAGCCCTGAATCATCTTCAACTTGTACAGAATGCAGCTGCTAGGGTTCTTACTAGAACCAAGGAATGAGAGTATATCAACCCGGTGCTCAAATCTCTTCATTGGTTGCCTGTCAAATTCAGAATCGACTACAAGATTTTACTTTTAACATTGAAAGCTTTAAATGGTTTGGCTCCAGAATATCTTAGTGACTTACTCATTCTTTACAAATCTGACAAGATCACTTCGTTCACAAGGTGCTGGCTCTTTGAAAATTCCCTACTATATCTAAAATTGCAATGGATGGCAGAGCCTTCTCTTAGAGCTCCTGTCTTATGGAGCAATCTCCCTATGTATGGTCGGGCTTCACTTCAGACACACTTTCTGTCTTCAAGTGTAGGCTCAAAACATACCTTTTAGTCAATCCCATAGTTAAGGATATCTGGGGGGGGGGGGGGGGGGGGGGCTAACCTTTTCTTTTCATATTGCATATTATACATCTCTCTCTTCATTGGGCTTTCGACTTACCAGCTAGTTTAATATCTCAGACTGTAACATGTTCAAACCACTTAATTATTTGCTGTGTTAGCTCCCTCATTATTTTTCTATTACCATCCATTCTACCCTTAGTTCACACACACAGGCACACATACTGGAACAGCAGAGGTGCAAAATCCAGGGGCCAGAAAGTAAAAGATCCCCCTATGTGTTTCTTCCACCCATGAATTCAGCCAGCTGATTTCACTAATTAGTTCTACCTCCTGGCTGAAGAATTATGCTTATTAGAAAATCCAGGTGATTGGGACAAAATACTGGGGAGGACTTACTTTCTGAACCAGGATTTTACATCTCTGTCAAACAGGCACACACACACAGAAGCATGTTCACAAACACACACACACACACACACACACACACACACACACACACACACACACACACACACACACACAGACAAGCATGTTAACACACACACACACACACACACACAGAAGCATGTTCACAAACACACACACACACACACACACAGAAGTGTGCTCACACACACACACACACACTTCTTAGCTGTCCATCGTGTTCGATGATGACGCTTGCTCCAGGGGTGGGGGGGATTCACTGGTGCCACTTCTCGTGGGCTGGGGGGGGGGGGGGGGGGGGGCAAGAAGCTTGCACATAGGTAAGGATTAAGGTGAGGGTGTGGCTGTGCAGTCCTCACTTCCACCATCATTCACTCCTTACAGATTGACCTCCAGTGGCATGAGAGAACCCATGACGACCTTCGTCTGGCGGGAGTTGCAGGGGGCTGCCGGAGGTCCGGTTTGTTGGACTCCGCCTGTGCCTGTCCCCAGGGCAGATTTGCCTTCCCTTCGACCTGTTCGGCTTGGGTGACCCTGCCAGGAGTGCAAGGAGTGCGAGACTCCCGCCGACATAGCTCTAGGGGTCATGGAGACGCGCAAAGTGCCTCACCACAATAAGGTGGTGATCCGGGCGAGACACACACACACACACACACACACACAAGCATGTTAACACACACACACACACACACACACACATACACACAAGCATGTTCACACACATACACACACACATACACAAAAGCATGTTCACACACACACACACACACACACACACACACACACACACACACACACACACAGAAGCATGTTCACACATATACACACAGACAGAGAAGCATATTCACACACACACATACACACAGAAGCATGTTCCCACATAAACACACAGAGTGTAACGTTCCCACTAACATTACATTACATTACATTATAGGCATTTAGCAGACGCTCTTATCCAGAGCGACTTACACAACTTCTTATTACATTTATCCATTTATACAGCTGGATATATACTGAAGCAATTCAGGTTAAGTACCTTGCTCAAGGGTACAACGGCAGTGTCCTACCTGGGAATCGAACCTGCAACCTTTCGGTTACAAGTCCAGTTCCTTAACCATTATACTACACTGCCGCCCCCTTGCGTTTTCCCCCTTGCTGCAGTTTTGGCGTGGTTTCCTGTTTGTGTCACTCTGTTTCACTGCGCTTATCTCAGCCTATCCCATTTCCCCGTTTCGCATGCATTCCACACTCTCCGCTCTGTTAATCACTCTCGCATACATTCGCACGCGGCCACCTAATTGATACCAATTAAATGTTTGCATTTAATCACCCGGTGGTCCTGTCTGGTTTCTTGTCTAGTTACTGCCTTAAAGTCTTGTTCTGTGCCGGCGTTTACTCGCCCTGCATTTCTGCCTAGTCTAAGTCTGCTCAGTCTGGAACAGCACTTCCCGCTGTTCATTGTTTCGTCTCGCTATACTAACTCTGTCTGCTTCAGTCAGCCAGCCTGCAGTCGTCTGTAATCCCTGCCTGTGTTGCGGTTTCCCTGCCTCCCACCTGACGTGTGTGCATGCAGCCTGGGCACCTGTTCCTCCACTCTGCGGCGGTGCCCGCTTTCTGCCAGTGTTGCGGTGCTGCTGATGTGCTGTCGCTCCTGCCTCTGCTGTCGCTGCTGCCGCCCTGCTGTTGCTGTGCTGCTACTGCCGCTGCCTTGCTGCCACGCCTGCGTCCTGCCCGGACCCCGCTCCACTGTCCTGCTCTACCGCTCCTGCTCCCACTCATCCCCTGCTCCACCAAACCGGTTGTCCGTCTCCATAACCTTCCCTGGCTTCTCCTGCTCCCACTGCTCCCCCGCATCATAATACCTGGACTGTCTGTCATTCATGTTCTCCCTGTGCTTCAGGAGTTTGGTCGAAGCATAATTTATTAGAGCTACGCGCTCTGTTGTCTGTCTTGCTCATCCAGTTCCGGCTTGGAACACTAACCACCTTTTGCCTTTCTCCCCATGCTCAGGACTACCCTGATCATAATAAAATATTGAGTTATAGCATTCCTGTGTACGAGTCGTGCATTTGGGTCCAGTCCACTTCCGGGGTCGTAACACAGAGAAGCATATTCACACACACATACACACAGAAGCATGTTCACACATATACACACAGACAGAGAAGCATATTCACACACACATACACACAGAAGCATGTTCACACATATACACACAGACAGAGAAGCATATTCACACACACACATACACACAGAAGCATGTTAACACACATACACACAGACAGAGAAGCATATTCACACACACATACACACAGACGCATGTACACACATATACACACAGAGAAGCATATTCACACACACATACACACAGAAGCATGTTCACACATATACACACAGACAGAGAAGCATATTCACACACATACACACAGAAGCATGTTCACACATATACACACAGACAGAGAAGCATAGTCACACACACATACACACAGAAGCATGTTCACACATATTGTGTTTTTGGTTATTTTTAGTTCAGAATGTATAGCTGACTGTGTACTACTCATGTTTATTACTAGGGATAGCTCCTACGCTGTGAGAAAGTTGTGCTTTGTCGGTCAATGACCTTCAATATGCACTTATTGTACGTCCTTTGGATAAAAGCGTCTGCCAAATGACTTGTACAGAATGCAGCTGCTAGGGTTCTTACTAGAACCAAGGAATGAGAGTATATCAACCCGGTGCTCAAATCTCTTCATTGGTTGCCTGTCAAATTCAGAATCGACTACTAGATTTTACTTTTAACATTGAAAGCTTTAAATGGTTTGGCTCCAGAATATCTTAGTGACTTACTCATTCTTTACAGATCTGACAAGATCACTTCGTTCACAAGGTGCTGGCTCATTGAAGATTCCCTACTATATCTAAAATTGCAATGGATGGCAGAGCCTTCTCTTAGAGCTCCTGTCTTATGGAGCAATCTCCCTATGTATGGTCGGGCTTCACTTCAGACACACTTTCTGTCTTCAAGTGTAGGCTCAAAACATACCTTTTAGTCAATCCCATAGTTAAGGATATCTGGGGGGGGGGGGGGGGGGGGCTAACCTTTTCTTTTCATATTGCATATTATACATCTCTCTCTTCATTGGGCTTTCGACTTACCAGCTAGTTTAATATCTCAGACTGTAACATGTTCAAACCACTTAATTATTTGCTGTGTTAGCTCCCTCATTATTTTTCTATTACCATCCATTCTACCCTTAGTTCACACACACAGGCACACATACTGGAACAGCAGAGGTGCAAAATCCAGGGGCCAGAAAGTAAAAGATCCCCCTATGTGTTTCTTCCACCCATGAACTCAGCCAGCTGATTTCACTAATTAGTTCTACCTCCTGGCTGAAGAATTATGCTTATTAGAAAATCCAGGTGATTGGGACAAAATACTGGGGAGGACTTACTTTCTGAACCAGGATTTTACATCTCTGTCAAACAGGCACACACACACAGAAGCATGTTCACAAACACACACACACACACACACACAGACAAGCATGTTAACACACACACACACACACACACACACACACAGAAGCATGTTCACAAACACACACACACACACACACACACAGAAGTGTGCTCACACACACACACACACACTTCTTAGCTGTCCATCGTGTTCGATGATGACGCTTGCTCCAGGGGTGGGGGGGATTCAGCGACGCTGCCGCTGGTGCCACTTCTCGTGGGCTGGGGGGGGGGGGGGGGGGGGCAAGAAGCTTGCACATAGGTAAGGATTAAGGTGAGGGTGTGGCTGTGCAGTCCTCACTTCCACCATCATTCACTCCTTACAGATTGACCTCCAGTGGCATGAGAGAACCCATGACGACCTTCGTCTGGCGGGAGTTGCAGGGGGCTGCCGGAGGTCCGGTTTGTTGGACTCCGCCTGTGCCTGTCCCCAGGGCAATAAGGTGGTGATCCGGGCGAGACACACACACACACACACACACACACACACAAGCATGTTAACACACACACACACACACACACACACATACACACAAGCATGTTCACACACATACACACACACATACACAAAAGCATGTTCACACACACACACACACACACACACACACACACACACACACACACAGAAGCAGTGGTCAGACAGATGGTTGAGGTGACCAGGATTTTACATCTCTGTCAAACAGGCACACACACACAGAAGCATGTTCACAAACACACACACACACACACACACACACACACACACAGACAAGCATGTTAACACACACACACACACACACACAGAAGCATGTTCACAAACACACACACACACACACACACACACACACACACACAGAAGTGTGCTCACACACACACACACACAAGCATGTTAACACACACACACACACACACACACACACACACACACACACACATACACACAAGCATGTTCACACACATACACAAATGCATGTTCACACACACACACACACACACACACACACACACACACACACACACACACACACACACACACACACACACACACACACACACACACACACACACACAGGAGCAGTGGTCAAACAGATGGTTGAGGTGACAGACAGTGGCAGCATTCCTAGGGTTAAACTCCATAGGGTTAAACTCCTCACTCTGTTTCAGTGTGCTCCCAGTGGAGGATGTAGTCCGTGGGCAGCTGGGGATCCCCTCCAGGGCTCCAGAAACAGTGCAGGTTGTGCTCGTCACTGGGGATGTGGCACTGCGGTCGGGAGGGTGGAGAAGGGGGGTCTAGAGATGGGGAGAGAGCGTGCATATGCAGAGAAAACAAAACAGTTCAAAACAAAGAAGAGGAAAAAGACTACCCATCCCTCGGTACACATTTACCGACCTAAAGCGAGTGATTTTTTCTCTTCTTTTTGACTTTTCTCAGTTGCACTTCTTGAAACTCATCACAGGCAAATACTGGCATTAAGCATCGGCACAGAAACAGGAAACTTGCGCTCAATAGAATCAATTCTGAGAATGGTGGTGGCAGTTCCTCTCCACCCTTCTGCTCTCGGTTACAGAATGACAGAGACAACTGCCTCGCCCTGCAAACCCTGCCAAACCTAGTTCAGACCCCATAATCATCCACCATCATCTTCACCCACCACCATAAGCGAGCCAAGCGAAGCTAAATTACCCTTGACAACTTAATATGGACATTAATGACAGTAACATTCATATCAATGTACTACAACTAAACCAGGTGGGATTTAATTACAGTAGCCAGCTTCTGTGCAAAAAATAAATCATCACCTGTGTATGCTGGGAAGGTGGTGATTAAGACAAGTGTTTACACCAAGGGTGCCAGACTCCAGTCTTACAGCACCACAGCATCTGCTGGTTTCTGTTGTGTTTCAGCAATTAACTGATTCATTTAAGACACTGATTGGCTAAAGTATATAGACCTTGGCTGTGTCCGAATACAACCCCTGTTCCCTGTCCACTCAGACCCGTCTACTATGTGCCCTGTCCCCTCACTTTGCAAGCAGTGTAAGAAAGAAACTCTTTCCAAAACTAGTGAGGAAGTAATATTTTTTAAAATATTTATATTTTTATTGAGAATATCAATCAGTTAACATATGATGATTGCTACAAAGTGTATATTATGAATGAAGATAGAATTAACAAAAATAAAGTTAGTAGTTTGTAATATGACCCACTATTGTACCATAGATATGCACATACGCTCTATACGTCTTTTACGTTTTTACTTCCGAGTTACTTACTGAAATTGTCGGATGAGTACACAGTTCTGCAGATGAGTGTGCTCCTGAATTCCCTCAACAAAATGCCGGAAATAAGGGGTTCATCCTGCTATTTTAAGTGCCCCCATTTGTGAGAAAAAGTCACCCACTCAAAAGCTTTTTGACAAAGTGGACTCAAATATGCGCCCTCAAAAGGGTGTAGGGGTCGTATTCGGACACAGCCCTTGTTTCCAGTTGTGAGGCCAGAATTGGGCTTCCTGACACCAAAACGGATGGAGAGCTTTTGCTGCATTCAAGTGATGTCGGGTCGTAGCTTTCTCTGAGTTGGGAACACGTCACAACTTGGCCAATAACCGGCTCATTCACGTTCAAGTGCTTTAAGGTCGGAAGATCTCCTGCATGACGTTAGCTCAACTGTCAACAAACATTTTTTGTAGTCCAATCTTCTAGGCTAGTAATCGAATAGCTAGTTATAGCAAGCAATCCTCAGCTATTTCAGGGGGTTAAGAATGCAAATGCCAATTGGAACTGAATGCTGCAGTACTATAGTTATCAAGGAATGTCTGTTTGTTTAAAATTTGTAGCTGTGCTTCACTTGGGGCTTTATTGTATGAAATTTATTACCGTTCACAGAGGACTCCGTTTTTGTTTGGCCATTTTGGCAAGAGCGTCAACTCGGCCAATTTGTGTTACATCTAGAATCCCGATTCCCCCGACTTAATCATCTGACATAACAAGGTGTTCATGTGGACCTTACTGGTGGGAAACTCATAAACTGTAAACCCTAAATCCAACACCACATGAATGCAACATTTCATATTGCCATCAGTGACTCGCTGATTTGAACAAATAATCTGATTGGGTGCTGTGGACTGGAGAGCAAGTTATTTTGATTGGTCCAATCTCACTATCCAATCACTGTTTCCAAGACCTAATTAGCTGCTGTTTGAAAGGAAGCCAGAAAAAGCCTCATCATCCATGACTCAAGTTAGAGACATAACGTCCGGTTGCAATTCCACACATCTTTACACTAAGGACACGATCAGCAGCTCCAGAGTAGGATGATGTCACACTCACAGCCCCCCTGAATTGTGATGTCACATGTTTTGTTTGGTTCCGGTCCAGGGCAATGGAGTTCACAGCGCAGGTGAAGGTGGGGCCCAGGTGCTGCCGGGACCGTGAAGTTGCCAGTGTCGGGAGTGTGGTGATAGGGTAGAAGGAACTGTCCATCTGCGGCGAGATGAAGGGATTGGCCCTGACAACCCGGAGGGGTGGGACGATGTATTTGACACGCCCCGGATACATTGTGCCCAATGTGGAAAGACTCCTCCCAAAGGCAGCTCACATACAGTCCTAGAGCTGAAGGAAGACAGGGGGACACCAGGGAGGTGGAGAGAAAGTGGGAGAAAGAGAAAGAGATGCTGTTTCGCTGAACTTGGTATTTCATATGAATTTGCACCAGTAGCTAATTCCAGAACCCTCCATCCATCCATTATCTAACCCGTTTATTCCTGGTCAGGGCTCCGGGTGGGGGGGGGGGGGGGGGGGGGGGGGGCGGGGGAGTGGGGGGTGGAGCCTTTCCCAACATGCAGTGGGCGAGAGGCAGCAATACACTCTGGACAGATCGCCAATCCACACCTGCATGTCTTTGGACTATGGGGATTGGGCTTTTGATTAGGCACAAGTGCAGGGTAATATGTTTATTTTGTTTGGATTGTTTGCTTGTATATAATTATATATATATATATATATATATATATATATATATATATATATATATATATATATTGTATGATGCTCAGTATTTAATAGTTAAAAATAAATGGCTTTGGATTGTGGGAGGAAACCAGAGTACCCGGAGGAAACCCACACGGACACAGGGAGAACAGGCACAAACCACACAGAGAGGCCCTCAGCTGTGATTCAAACTGGGTACCTTCGTGCTGTGACGCAACAGTGCTAACCACTGCACCCAGAACCCATAGTCTTAAAATCTTTCACAGCAGGAGTACCGATCTAGGATCAGGTATTCATGTGAATTTGCACCAGTAGCCAGCCTCATCCATTAACAGTACAAATAAACAATAAGTTACAACACACAATATTAAAAGAGAACAAGTGGACAACACATCAACATTATATAAAATATTATACACTGCCTGGCCAAAAAAAAAAGTCGCACACTCTAATATTTTGTTGGACCGCATTTAGCTTTGATTACGGCGCGCATTCTTCGTGGCATTGTTTCGACAGCCTTATGCAACGTCACAACATTTATTTCCGTCCAGAGTTGCAGTCATATTTGGCCGACATCTTGTATTGACGACGGGAGAGTCGAAACACTCCGTAAAGTCTTCTCTAGCACATCTTTCAATGGGGTTAAGGTCAGGACTCTGGTGGCCAATTCATGTGTGAAAATGATTCCTCATCCTCCGTGAACCACTATTTCACAATTTGAGCCTGATGAATCTTGGTATTGTTGTCCTGGAATATGCCCATTGATGGGATAACCTGGTCATTCAGTACATTCAGGTACTCAGTTTTATTGCTGCATAACGTTGCTGAGCCTAGTCCTGACCAATTGAAGCAACCCCAGATGATAACACTGCCTCCAGAGGCTTGTACAGTGGGCACTATGCATGACGGGTGCAACGGCGACTTTTTTTTTGGCCAGGCAGTGCAATATATAAAACAGGTACAAGTTTTAGTTTTTAAAGAATGGATTAGAGATTTAAGATTACTAAGAGGAATAAAACAGTGTAATTTGGTAATTTAAGAACTTAAATGCGAACTGACCCTAGATCAGCACTCTGCTCTCATTAAGAGATGCTAAATGAATACGGGAGTGCAAACTGAATGATTGTCAGTGTACCTTCATGCAGGATGAATGTACACCGCCATTTTAAACTGATTTTTAAATGCGCAGGATCTTTTAAATTAAGGAGCACCTGTCATTGTTTTTACCAAACAGACATTTCTATGTGTATGGCTTTTTTTTTTTTCTCATTCTTTCTATGTACAGTATGTGGTATTGCATGCAGTAATCTAATAGGAGCAGTACATTATGCAAATACAAAAAGAACACATCATGATTGATACACATACTGATTGATACACATATTTTTTCAACCATGCATGGGATCACCCAATCACTATTGTAATGTGACTTTCTTTATTATTATGTTTGCCTTACAGGGCCAACGTACACTAATCAACATTTTCAGCAAATGACTGCTAAAATAAAATAAAAACAGTCATGACTAATCTATCAAGTACTGATTTTGAACCAAAAGCACAGTGCTGTCTTCCTCCTATAATGACAACATGGCTCTTTCTTACCTGGATGAAAGAAACAGGTGAGGAGGAGGAGGAGGAGGAAGGCCATCAGCTGCTGCATGGCTCCACTCACCTGATGGGAAAACAACAGATGAGGTCACATAGAGAGGTACAACCACCCCTCCATGGATACAGAGCTTTGGGGAATAAGCAAACTAGTGTAGCAGTGGTTAGGCCAGTGGATCTCATACTTGGTCTTGGGGAGCCCTGTATATTCCGGTCTTTGTTAATGTCAATCTCTTGCTCTTTTAAGGTTGTTTAAGTTCTTTCATAGTTATTTTCCTTAAACTTGTTAACACAATGCAGGTTTGGCTCGTTATCATTTGCTTTTTCTTTTAATTCTTCATTAACTACCAAATGGTTCGTTTTAGTGGCCAGATGTCCACACTTTCACCAATTAGGATTCACCTCAGTCTGTATTTTGATCAGTTCAAATTTTGTTATGTAAACCTTTGCAATATAGCACAATAAGCGCATTGTGAATATGGGACTTTTATTCTTCGAATGCAAAGCTATTTCTGACATAATGTGGCTTCTACTAATCAACCACTAGAGTCTTTGCTAAGATCCTTGATTAGTAGTATCTGGTGTGTAACTGCTTGGTTGGAACTAAAGCCTACACTCACACTGGCCCTTTTTAGATAAGATTGAGGACCCCTGCTCTGGAGGAGACAATGCTAACCGGTATCATTAGTGCTCACAGCTCATTCTACAGCCCAAGGGGAAAGGTAAAAATCTTTTGTGCCTTTTGTGCTTCTGAAGAATTAGAACAGGAAGCAACAAGTTTGTGACTGTGTCACACACAGCCGATGCTCCTGGCTGTTGCTTTCAGCTACTTAACACTACCTTTTCCCCCACCTTATCAGTAAATGTTTGGAGGCATGGGGCATGCACAGGATGGCCCTATAGTCCACATGAAACTGTGGCCAACAGTTCTGTATTAACCGGGACGTCTAGTGTTCCAGGCAGAAATGACTTGTGACACATGGGACCCCTTTTGCTCCCCAAACACAGCGTTGAGTTGATCTGAGTTGCTATGCAGTTTTGACGCGCAACAAAGTAATTCAGCTGCTAATTAAACAGAATTATGTAAAAATTTTATGAATAAGATTGCACATCCCAACTTCCCAACTTCCCAACTAACCCCTCCTCCCCCAAGCTCACCCCCCCCCCCCAAACCACAAACAGCATTGAATCTGGTAACCTTAACATGCATCACTGTCCCAAATCATCACCGGCAATTCAAAATTATGTCGGCAACCCTGTCCTCATCACAGCACCGGAGTATGGCGTTGATCTGTCTAAATTTGCATGCTCTTGTTGTCTGAGACAACATAACGCATTAAAATGGCCAAATTCCCCCGCCTCTTAAACAACAGAGGTTTAAGAGATGCAAGCTTACAGGAAAAAAAAAGTCCTGCCAAAGACTACAGGTGCATATGTGATACAATAAAGTGTCAAATACTTACATTCTGTACAAAGAGACCAGTTCCACCCTGTCGTCTTGTTACTGGTATGACTAACATTTGTTGCTCTGAGGAGCCAGTTCAGAGCTTGCTCTTGCTCTGCTATCAATTGTCACACCTTATTACGTAACTTCATTTGTACACGGTTTTGTTTTTTTTTTGTTGTTTTTTTTACTTAGTAACTTCTGGTTCATTAGCAACTGAGGAACAGTGCAGATCCTTTCTATGTTAGCATTTCACATTTGTTCAGACGCTACTGAACACAGATTCCACTAAAAATACCATAGACGCTACTTAACACAGATTCCCAAAAGAGGTCAGGGTGGGAATGAAACAGTCCCTGCAAGCTCCAGTTTGTATCTTTTCATTGCAGCTATCTCTTTTTTTGTACTAGGAACATGCCTCCAACAACCTATAAAAGACCTATAGGCTGCATCAATGGCATGTAACCTTGTATCTATATTATTCATTTTCAGTTGCTGTCATTCATTAAATCTAATGTATCATATTTCGTATATAATACATGGCTATATATTGTCATATATACAGTTGAAGTCGGAAGTTTACATACACTTAGGTTGAAGTCATTAAAACTAATTTTTAACCACTCTACAGATTTCATTGTTAGGTGTTGGTGGGGGAAGGACCCAAACGCAGGCAGAAGTACAAAAAAAACGATGTTTAATAAAGGGCAAGGCAGCAATCCGTGGTACAGTCAGGCAGCGTCTAAAAACCGGGGAGACAGGCAACGAAACAAAACACAGTCCAAAGAGTGGTCAAGGAACAGGCAGGGGTCGGAACCGGGAAGGCACAGCAAAGGCACAAAAACAGAGAGAACACAGGCAGGGGTCAAAACCAGGGAGGCGTAGGAAGAACAAAAAGAAAACAAAACAGACTGAATAGACAACGAAAAAATAAAACAACAACAGATAAAGGATGAGGGATACGAAAACTTGGAAACTGATATCAGGGCAGGTACTCAGGAAACTCGCAAAAACACACAGTAGAAAATAACTGATGAGGAACAGACTGAAATAACAGGGTTTAAATACACAGGGAGAAGATTACACAAAAGGAATCAGGTGTGAAGAGGAGGGGAAATGGGAGAGTACACAGGTGAGAACAATGAGGGTTAACAAGGACCAATAATACAATGACGGGGGAAACGTAAGACACGGACTGGAATACACATAGACACAATGATAACAAACGGCCTGGGGTGAGCAGGTAAACAAGTGCACAGCTCAGAGGGGAGGAACGCGAAAGTGGACACACGTGCAGAGAATGCGAAATCAGATAGATACAGGGATAGGATAATGAGGAGGGAAATGACAGCTGCAGGTAGAAACTCAAGATGAATTAGTAATTAGTAATGTTAGTAGCAAACTCTAAAACCCTAATGTTAATAGGTTAGCTGGTTAGTATTATATACACGTTAGTTTGTTAGCAGGTTAGTATTAAATCTAATCTAACAGTTAGTATGATTAGTACATTAGTATTATATGCAAATATAAATAAAGCCAGAAGGAAGAAAACGAGATACGAAATACAGACGAAACCCGAATATGTAACATTCCACTCCCATCCTATTGTTTCTCCGTGTTTTCCCTCTCCCCATGTTTCGTGTTTGTCTCTCCATTGTCCGTTTTTCCCCCCGTGCTGCAGGTTGGGCGTTTTCCTGTTTGTATCACTCTGTTTCACTGCTCCTTTCTCAGCCTATCCTATTCCCCCGTTTTGCATGCATTCCTCACTCTCCGCTCTGTTCAATCACTCTCGCATACATTCGCACGCGGTTCCTAATTGATTCCAATTAATGTTTGCATTTAGTCACTCTGTGTTTTCTGTCCTGTGCCAGTTTGTTAATGCTCTTTGTCTGAAACCTCTGGTCCTGTTTGGTTCCCTGTCTAGTTGCTTCTTGAAACAGTTTAGTTCTGTGTTGGTGTTTATTCGCCCTGCTATTCTGTCTAATCTAAGTCTGATCAGTCTGGAACAGCACTACCCGCTGTTCATTGTTTCGTCTCGCTAACTAACTCTGTCTGCTTCAGTCTGCCAGCCTGCAGATGTCAGTAAATCCCTGCCTGTGTTGCGGTTTCCCTGCCTCCCACCTGACGTGTGTGCATGCAGCTTGGGCTTCTGCTATTCCACCCTGCGGCGGTGCCCGCTTACAGCCAGTGTTGCGGTGCTGTTGATGTGCTGTCGCTCCTGCCTCTGCTGTCGCTGCTGCCGCCCTGCTGTTGCCATGCTGCTACTGCCGCTGCCCTGCTGCCACGTTTTGCTCTACCGCTCCCGCTCATCCCCTGCTCCAACCAACCCGGTTACCTGTCTCCATAACCATCCCTGGCTTTCCCTGCTCCCACTGCTCCCGCATCTTCATACCTGGACTGTCTGTATTAAATGTTCTCCCTATGCTTCAGGAATATTGGTCGAAGCAGTAATTTATTGGATGCTTAGCGCTCCCACTCTGTGTGTCAAGTCTGTCTGTTGGAAGTCCAGGTCTGGCTTGGAACTTTAGCTCCTTTTGCCTTTCTCCCCATGCTCAGGACCACCCTGATCATAAATAAATATTGAGTTTTGGCATTCCTGTCTAAGAGTCGTGCATTTGGGTCCAGTCCACTTCGTCGTAACAGAATGTTCCCAAAATCACCCGAATAGTGCAATGACAAAGACAGGGGGTGGAATCTCAGAAAACATGGAACGCGGACTGAGAATCGCGAGGGAAATGCGGGAAAATGGGTTAAAGAAATCAGGAAAAATAATAATACAGAATAAACAAACAGACAAATTACAGAATCCTAACATTCATGTTAGCAAACTATAGTGTTGGCAAGTCAGTTAGGACATCTACTTTGTGCATGACACAAGTCATTTTTCCAACAATTGTTTACAGACAGATTATTTCACTTTTAATTCACTATATCACAATTCCAGTGGGTCAGAAGTTTACATACACTAAGTTGACTGTGCCTTTAAACAGCTTGGAAAATTCCAGAAAATTATGTCATGGCTTTATAAACTTCTGATAGGCTAATTGACATTATTTGAGTCAATTGGAGGTGTACCTGTGGATATATTTTAAGGCCTACCTTCAACCTCAGTGCCTCTTTGCTTGACATCATGGGAAAATCAAAAGAAAACAGCCAAGACCTCAGAAAGAAAATTGTGGACATCCACAAGTCTGGTTCATCTTTGGCAATTTCCAAATGCCTGAAGGTACCACGATCGTCTGTACAAACAATAGTACGCAAGTATAAACACCAAGGGACCACGCAGCCGTCATACCGCTCAGGAAGGAGAGGCGGTCTCCTAGAAATTAACATGCTTTGGTGCGAAAAGTGCAAATCAATCCCAGAACAGCAAAGGACCTTGTGAAGATGCTGGAGGGAACAGGTACCAAAGTATCTATATCCACAGTAAAACGAGTCCTATATCGACATAACCTGAAAGGCTGCTCAGCAAGGAAGAAGCCACTACTCCAAAACCGCCATAAAAAATTCAGACTACAGTTTGCAACTGCACATGGGGACAAAGATCTTACTTTTTAGAGAAATGTCTTCTGGTCTGATGAAACAAACATTTAACTGTTTGGCCATAATGACCATTGTTACGTTTGGAGAAAAAAGGGTGAGGCTTGCAAGCCAAATAACACCATCCCAACCATGAAGCACGGGGGTGGCAGCATCATGTTGTGGGGGTGCCTTGCTGCAGGAGGGACGGGTGCACTTCATAAAATAGATGGCATCATGAGGAAGGAAAATTATGTGGATATATTGAAGCAACATCTCAAGATATCAGCCAGGAAGTTAAAGCTTGGTTGCAAATGGCTCTACCAAATGGACAATGACCCAACGCATACTTCCAAAGTTGTGGCAAAATGGCTTAAGGACAACAAAGTCAAGGTATTGGAGTGGCCATAACAAAGTCCTGACCTCAATCCAATCGAAAATTTGTGGGCAGAACTGAGAAAGTGTGTGTGAGCAAGGAGGCCTACAAACCTGACTCAGTTACACCAGTTCTGTCAGGAGGAATGGGCCAAAATTCCAGAAACTTATTGTGAGAAGCTTATGGAAGGCTACCCGAAACGTTTGACCCAAGTTAAACAATTTAAACGCAATGCAACCAAATACTAACAGAGTGTATGTAAACTTCTGACCCACTGGAAATGTGATGAAAGAAATAAAAGCTGAAATAAATAATTCTTTCTACTATTATTCTGACATTTCACATTCTTAAAATAAAGTTGTGATCCTAACTGACCTAAGACAGGGAATGTTTACTAGGATTAAATGTCAGGAATTGTGAAAAACTGGATTTGGATTTGGCTAAGGTGTAAACGTTCGACTTCAACTGTATTCCAAACTGCCAATATTCCACACTGCATCTTGGAGGAATGCATAGCATATTGCGGTAGATTGATTACAATAAATTTCCCCTGGAACTTTGTCACTTCAAATATCTGCTTCCTGCCATGCATTTCTCTTTTCAGACCAACCACATTCTCCATATTAACTAATGTGATTAACCAACTATGATCTGTCGTACTCTTCCGCGAGGATAACATTTTCGACTTTCCTGTTCCTGTACTAGGATGATTGAGTGAACACTGATAATGTGTCCATTCACTAACAAAACAGTGAGTAGTGTTCCTTTGCACTACTATTTTGAATTATTGGCAGTATAGCTGCCCATTGACCCGACTGAATATTCATTTTCACAACCATATCTGAAGCGACTGAAACTTTGGAGAGAAAGAGTGATCGGTTGGAGATTTCGATCGCGGGCCTGGAGGTAAGATTGTAGGAGATTGTCTTTCGTTGTCCTGACGATGGGGCAATTTTCAGCGGTTGTTCATCTATGATGACCGTGCTCCAAACACACCTCTCATAATAAATCCCCTTATTCACTTAGCTAGGCTACTTTTTATTTCGTGGCGGCCGTGCTGATATTGTGGTATTGTGACTTGCAGGTTTGGCTTGTAAAGGATATCTTAAGTTAATATCATTGGAAGCGTAATGTACTGTTTTACTGCTTACAGTTTTCTCCCTGTGTAAGATTTATTTTATTTGTGAATTCTCATTTACAAATGTAAGGCACTTTTATGTTGAAATATTCAGGGACTTTTAATTTGAAATACGTATTCCTACTGAAGGTCAAACGATCCCGTCCGGTGGCTCAGTTCACTTTTGCAATTAAGGAGTGAGAACTAGTGATGGGCATTCCGGCTCTTTTCAGTGAGTCAGATCATTTGGCTCAGCTCACCAATAAGAGCCGGCTCTTTCGGCTCCCAAACGGCTCTTCATTCAGTAGCATTTCCGGTTTTTCAAAATCGGCCAAAGTTAGCGATATTTTGACCTATGATTGGTGTTTGTGCACATCTATCACTTAAATTGTTCAAAGGAATCTTACTCTACCTTCTAATTACCAAAATAACATTATTTAGAATTTTGTTTGTTATAAAAACTATTTAAATAAATGTAAATACGGTAAGACGCTATTACACATATGCATTGAAAGTAGGGCATTTTTATGTCTTGAAATAAATTGCACAATCAACACAGTGCGTAGTTGAACATTTCAAAACAAAATAGACACTCATAAAATAGAACATAATATTGCATCATAACAAAGAAAAATGAATAAATGCACACAAAAAAAAATGTGCAAAACTGCAGCATCAGAACAATTAAACTGACCAACAATTAAACTGGTTTTTAAATTATTATTAATGTTATTTTCTTATAGTGGTTTTATTTATTTTTGGCCGAAAAAATTATTCTCTTTGATTAGGCTACAGATGGAACTTATCTTGTGTTCATTTACAAAACAAATCGGCTCTTCAGATATGCGAGTCGGCTCTCAACGTTCACCTAAAAGAGCCGGCTCAAAGAGACACACCACTAGTGAGAACAAGCTATGTGCTGCTGAAGAGACAAACCACGGTTATTAAAGTTTAGCTTCTAGCTGGAACGGGAACAAGCTTTTACGGTGTGTTTATGTACAAGGAATAAAAGGCTTCATAAACCATCAGTCGGCTTTACCATTGTCCAGCTGGGTTCGCTACATGGCTTGTTGTTAACAGGGCTTAATTTAAAATAAATATATTTTTATATATGAATTATATATAAAATATTTAATTATATATATATATTCATACAATCATGACAGTATGCTCAAGAACATAAGCTAGGCTAATGCTAATGTAACATAAAACTATATATTTTTTGTAAATGTATTACACATTTGTGAAACACTCGAGTTGAATGATTACAACCGTGAGCAGGGGTCTAGCATTTATGTCCACAACCGGTGTTTAATTACTTTGTTTTCGGTATGCTGCTTATTCCGAAAACATGAACAGTTTCATTGGAGACTATCTTTAAACAACCGAATAAACCTAAAGTAACACAGCCTATTGCACGAGCGCATATGTGTGAAAAACAGACGCAGCCATTAAGATATCTATACATTGCAACAAGTTGGACCAATATAAAAATAAAATCGCCCTGAACTTACCTTCCTCATACTGTAACATCGCTTGGAATGCCGATTGGTCAAAAGCACTGCAGATTATGAAATCAATCGAGGCTATACATTTTACGTGAAATTAACTGGTGCTTCCTGTCATTGTATGATGTAAGCATGTTTAGAATTTCCCATCCTCGGCAACTGGAAGGCAGTTGCCGCCTCCAAGACTCGTACACAAACGATAGCTCGGTAGTTCGCAAATTCTTAGAAAGTGGTGCGTCTTTGTTTTGTTCAGTTAAACAGCATTATCTGCATTATTACATGGTGTGTGTTTCAGAATGGCATGTTTTTTTTCAACATATAGCCTAACTAATGCATTTAGAGGTGGCGGCTGACTTCCAGTAATCACTGAGGAGGGGAAGTACCTGGGTCTTCACGCGAAGGGCTGCCTTGCCCTGGTTTAATCTCACCGAAAACCAGAGATGAGACGTGTCACGTAGTATTTTTTCACAGTCTATGAGTTCAACATAGTGCACTGAGAGCGCTGGTCTGTACAATGTTTGATTAATTTATTTTTTATAAACATGTTATCTTTCAGTTAGCCTGAACCTACAGGACAGTAGGACTATAGCCATCAACTTTACTGTAGCCTAACATTTTCAAGTTTCAAAACAACACCACGGATAAATTTAGTAGCACAACTACAACACTGCTTTTTGTGTAAGAAAACATAAATATGTAAAGAAAACACAATTAACAAACTCATGCAAAAAAAAAAAAAAACGTTTATTAAAATACAGCATTACAACTTACTTCTACAAAATTCTTCAGCACTGAAATGACATTATCGATTCAAGACCAGAACATTATACATTGAGGGAATACACCAGAGTTTCAAGAGTTAATGAAGAAAATTATGTTGTGCATCACAGAATCTTCCAGGGTGTCGCTAAGTTGTGCCTCGACGACAAAGAGAGAGAAAGAGAAGAAACATAAACCTTCACAGCAAAAATGGCGGTGTATATTTAACACCCTATAGTGTGTTTATATGAGACTGTGGTACACACAGGTCATATGCACACCCTAGGGTGTTAAATGTACACCAGCAGCGTTAGATGTACACTGACATTTTTGCCGTGTTGTAATGCCCTCAGCACAGGGAGCTGATCTCCTTCTTGCTGCAGCCCCACTTGCAGCAGGCGTTGGACAGCCCCACCACCACGTCTCGTCCCTTCCTGTCCGAGGAGCGCAGAGCCTCCAGCACGTCCTCCAAGATGGCGGAGCGGCCGGCCCGGCTGAACGAGGGCTCTTCCTTACCCTCCCGGGGCAATGCTGGGGCTGCTGTCTCCTGGGTCTGCTGGCTGGAAAGTCCCGGGATGGAGTTTGGGCTCCAGCTGTCCGAGGCCTCGTCGCGATGGGCAGAGAAGGGATTATGGGGGACGTCACCTGTCATTAGAAAGCGAGATTATGTCATAGAAGGTCTCAGTAAACAGTGGAGTACAGTTCACAGTAGTAGAAAATGTTATCATCCCAGAGAGGGATGTTGGTTTGTGGCAGAATTCATTAAGAGAAGCACTACAACCAAAGAATTATACACAATAGTAATACATAGATCAGCAATAAATGCATATATTCGGACAGATCCTGTAATACTGCCACCAGCCCTGTTTAATTATGGTTAAGACTATTCTCTCAATATCTGAGTGCATCAGGAAGCCCTTATGGAAATGTAATATACTGCAGTATATTTTAAATATATTGTGAAGATAATTTTGATATATTTACAATATACTGCAGCATATTCTTTTTCCATAGGGGAGGAGTCTATAGAAGTCCCAGTGTGAACGAGGACTCAATTGGCCGACGAGAAACTACGATGAAGGACAGCCATTGCAGCCAAATTACTAAAACAGATTGTCACAGTGGTTCCAACCCAGCCATGCAACATACAGTGCTCATTAGCAGCCCAAGGGCTGGTTCAGACAGTGTTGTGATAGGTGCTCGCTTGCAGGGCACTGTCTTTCCAGCGAAACAGGAAGTGATGGGGAGCCCCACACCTGAAAGACAGAGGCCATGACCGAATATGATCCCTGTTGCCTGCCCCCTGTCCCCTGTCCACTCTAACTCCTGTTTACTATGTGCCCTCTCCCCTCACTTTGCAAGCAGTGTGTGAAAGAAATCCAGCAAAACTCTTTCCAAACTAGTTGTGTAATATGTCCCGCTCTTGTACTACAAGCTGTAATTTTCACTTTCGGTTTACTTCCTGAAATTGTTGGATGATTGTGCTCCTGAATCCCCTCAACAAAACCCCGGAAATAAGGGTTTTATCCGGGGATTTTAAGTGCCCCCATTTGTGAGAAAAACTCAAAAACTTTTTGACAAATAATTGCCAAAATGCGAGACAATGAGAGACAGTACGGCTCACCTGCGCTCGTCACGGCCCGTCTCCAACGGGAACCCCCGCAGGTGAAGATGACCGCCCGGATGAACTCCCGGCCGCACAGCTTGACCCCAAATCCTGGCTGCACCTCTGTGGCAGACATCCTGGCGACCAGCACGGACACAGCCAGCATTACGGCTTTCCACATAGCGGACCAGGAGAAGAAGAGACAGCAGAGAGATCAAGGGAACCGCCCCAGGGGTAGATACAGGTGGCGGATTAGCAAGCTGCTCAAAGTTGGAAGCTGTTGTGGCTTCCTCCGGGCCACGTTTAGCTTATATAGGGGTTCATTGCCTTGTGAGGTAGGCTGTGACCTGTGCATAGCCACACACAGAAAGAGTCACAGATTTTGGAGAGAGATTGCAACAGGGACCTTTATGGAGACAATGTCAAGCCCGTGGTTGTAGCAATTAGTTGAACAATGTGTTTGTGTCTGTGATGTCACGGTCGGCATAATCTGAATCAAAACTGACCTTTTTCTGTCCCTCTGAGTCCCTTGGCACTTTACTGCTGTTAATTGGGAATACTGTACGTTGGATTTATGTTGCAAATTGCATGACGCTGTCTTATGATTCAGTACCATTTTTACCATGACCATTTATCGTGACACAAAAATGATGTTGCGTTTCATTTATATGCCCAAATTATGGTTTACTGTTGATGTTTTATGAAAGGAGTTATGAATACTGTATATCTCAGTGGATTATTAATTTATTACTTTATTACTACAGGGATTGTTATTTGAAGGGAATAAACTGATGGGCCAAACTCAGAAAAACTCTGATGTCATAGTTGTATTATTCATCATTGATATCTGCATAGTGTATCATTTGTAGAAAAGATTCCATGTAAATATATTTTAGTTTGTTTTTAAGCCAAATGAGGAATAATCAATAGAGGCGTGAATACTTTGTGACTTAAGGCACTCACTGTTGAGTAAGCTAGCTAGCACGCTAGCACGCTCTCCTGCTTGTTTATGTGTTTTGCTCTTGTACTCGGGAGGGTGCGGACGAGCATGCGCTCTCCACCCAAGCGCATGACGTCAGCTGCCGCTTCTTCTGAAACCGCAGTTCGCTAGTCTGTCTGTGTCAGACCAACGAGTTGGTGGAAGACACTTTGCGGCAGCTCTATAGATGAGCTAGATAGCTATGGGATCAAATTAGGGTCAATAAGATTTTGCACTTGCAAAAAAGTTTTGTACTCACAGGTATAATTTGCACGTCTGTAAAAAAGTTTTGTGCTTGTGTAAACAAGTTTTGTAGCTGTAAAAATATGTTGTGCCTGTGTAAAAAAGTTTTGTAGCTGTAAAAATATTTTGTGCCTGTGTAAAAAAGTTTTGTAGCTGTAAAAATATTTTGTGCATGTGTAAAAAAGTTTTGTAGCTGTAAAAATATTTTGTGCCTGTGTAAAAAAGTTTTGTAGCTGTAAAAATATTTTGTGCATGTGTAAAAAAGTGTTGTAGCCTACTCACAGATATAATTTGCATGTGTGTAAAAAAGTTTTGCAGCTGTAAAAATAATTTGTGCATGTGCAAGCATTTCTTCGATGGACACACAAATTTCCTACCTTACTGTGTGACATTGACGTTACGAGGTTGCAACACTGAAGTTACGAGTTTACAACACTCAAGTTACGAGTACGAATTTTGACCCTACTTTTACGCCTGAGCTGAATAGCCAATCAGCAGGTTGCATATTGACTCGCTGTGCCCACCTACCATCCAATCAAGGCAACGGACTGGTCATTGCAGGAGTTAACTAACTCCACAAGATGTCCTCCGAAACACTCGGGGTCGCCAGCTGCTTCTTTTCACGCCGCAGAGCTAAGCTCGCATAGAGTGGAGTCGTATATGTAGTCCACAGGCGCCTGATCGGCCAGCGGGGGTCGCTAGAGAGCAATGAAACGCGGACCGCCAACCAACTGAACCATCCCATACCCTGGCTGATGCAATCGCCAATAGCACATTGTCCTATGGAGTTACTGGCCACAGTCAGCACTGGAACGGCCCAGATTAGATACAAGACCATAAGGCTCTTCCATGCACCACAGCGTGGTGCCTTAACCAAATGAGCCACCTGGTCCCTAATTTTGGCCCTTCTAATCCCCTTGGTCTTCATCCAGCTGGACTTGGTAAAGGAGGGCGGGGTCATCACAGTTAGCTTGTTATCAAAATGGAAGTTAGCGGCCAGCAGGCTTTGGCTTGAAGCTTCAAGTACAAACTGATCCAATATTTTAGCTTGATCTGACTGGAAATGTGGCTAATGATGCATCAAATGTAATACGAGGCAAAGAGACCCAGGTACACAAAATATAACCAAGTATGCGTACACACAGAACGTTCCACACGTAAGCTGTCTTGAAAACAAGAACATAAAGCTTAGAGCAGCATGCTGTTCTGTGAGCAGGCTGTACATTTTGTCACGTTTTCACATGTTTCTTTCCTTCCTCAATCTCCTTTGACCCACTCACTGCGCCGCACACTTCCTGTGACACACACACAGGCGCGTGCACGCATGCACACGCACCTCATATCTCTCATCTCTGAAGCAAGCAAGGCGGAAGCACAAACGACGACAGTCGTCATCGCACTGTGAGCTGTGAATGAGGGGATGACATTTCAACAGGCCGATAACGATGGCAGCTGTACTGTCAGGAAACGGAGAACCGCCATGCCCAAGATCCTATCTCTGCCCGCAAGGTCTCTCATCTCTGAAAATGATGAACCAATCACAGCTGAGATAACATTGCCCACAACCTGACATTTCGGCATAATGTCCAAAAGGAGATTCATTCTCCTGGATGATAGTTATCGGCTGAGGTTAAGAGCGCAATATTTCATTGGAGTGTACGTACTTGCTTTCCCTGAAACAAATGAACACATTGTATGAATGCTGAGGTGTAATTGAGTTACTGAAGTAATTAAAGGGTTGGAATTCTGAATAATGATCGTTTGCATTTCACAGTAATAGTGACGTAAATTTATTGTGACCTACAATTTTTTGTATAAATTTTTGTTGAAAATTATCATTATGATTATGTGTATTGCAGTACCACTTCTTACTTCTATCATATTTTAGTCAGGCAGCAACAGCCTTTTTATTAAATTACCAATTTGTTGCACTTTTTTTTTTTACATTGGTAAACTTGCAACATGTTTGAAATATGCTCAAAGCTTTTAATATCATTGTGAAGGCATATTCAACAAAAGGTCTGGTCTCATTCAAAAATATGACATCACAGTAAAAATAATTACAATGTACAAAAAGCTAGTTTTTTTCATGTGAGAAATTAGCTTTGTACACTACAAGGTAGATTTTCAAATTGCGGATTACCCACATTCATGGTTTTGTCTTTTAACAATAGGACAACGGCAACAGAGTTACTGTGATGTCATATGATGTTCAAAGTTATAGGTAAAAGTACACTAAAATGTATTGTAATCCAATTTACAAAATGCCTCCCAAATAAAGGTACAGTATCTATAAATTATAACAAAAACAGAAAAGAGAAAGGAAAACCAAAACGAGGGACAGAAGTGCAGATAGCAAGGAAAGAATCCTAAAAACGAAATGCACAAAAGGCAAGTCCTGCGTTACTCCAAAAATAATACTTTGGAGCAAAGTGGTCTCCTTAGGTGCCTATGTCCTATACCATACCGGCTCTGTGTAGCAGTGAAATACAATACAGAAGCACCGGAAGAAGGAAGTACGGAGCTTAAATAGCCGGCGGGTAACCTGAAACAGGTGTGAGGACTGCTTCCCGAGACAGAATGAAAACCCGGAGCGGAACAGAAAAGTCAAGAGCGCCCTCGTGCTGCTCCGAAGGGGAATGAACGCAGAAAGAAAAAGAGGCTGCCAGCCGCCGCGGTGGCGTAGCGGACAAAGGCACCGACTTTTTAATCTGTGCAGTTGCTCCCCGAGGATCGGGGGCTCGATCCCCGGTCCTGCCAGCTCCGAGCATGGCCGGTGGCTGAGGGAGCGGCAATTGGCAGCTGCTCCCGACGGGAGGGGCTCAGAGAGAGAGTCGCAAGTCAATCATTCACTGAAGCCACTTTAGTCATAGTCTATTTCCTGAGCACTACAGGAGAGGATGCTCCTAAACAGGAAGTAAGGAAAACAGATCCCATCATGCATCAGAACCCTCACCTGGTTTTTACATTTATTCTTGGGCACATTCACTGACCTCAGCCATTATATGGTAGACCTGACTACCTGTTTCAAATGATAATATAGCTGAATAGTCAACTTAAAATATGTAAGAATATTAAAGTATATATTGCATTTCCCTTGTTGTTCAATATGACCATTTTTGAAGCCATATGAGGCATCTCATTTCATTTGTGATTTTACCTTAATACTCTTATAGATCCAATGCAATTGTATCAGTGAACAGTGAATCTTTAATTTATTTGTTTATTAAACTGATATGTGTATATGAGTCTTACTGTCAAAGGCTTACTGACTGCATTTTGTTAAACAAAAAAAAAAGACTTGTGTTTTAAAAAAATCTATTTCGGACGATCATGCAATTTTCTGCATGGCTACAGAAATAGACTGGAGTTTGGCAGTATCTGCAACTCCACCACTGATAGGAATTACGCCAAAGGAGACAGAAAATCTAATAATTTCATCTTCGTCCCTAAAACCCCTGTTCACAGAGAGGTAAGCAGAAAGACAAACAGGTGCAATCACATGACCTTCATCTGCAGTTTGAGTGGTTGCAGAGGTAATAAAATAGTCTGGATTTGCAGGGCCAGAGTGACACAGGCCTAGCTAGTCCCTAACTTTAACAATAGCCTAAGTTGCTAAAGGGAATCCAGCAGGAAAGATTACCTCAGATGTCTATAACCCTGGTCCTGAAGAGTCCCATGGTCTTTTTTGTTTTTGTTTTTATTCAGAACTTATTTTAACAGTTGATTACATCCCTGTTATTCAAATTATGGTCCTTGAGGGCCGAGAACAACTGGTTTTCCACCCTCCCTTTACCTGGGAGTCAGGTGTGAAGACATTCTGTCCCATCAGTAGCACAAATTGTTTAGTTAATTACCAGGAAAAAAGAAAACCAGGGCCGGATTTTGGATTCGAGGGTTTATGGATTATGGATTACACAGTCAACTCAACTGTTTGTTTGTTTTTGTCAGTTTTTAAGGTCAATATTGGTTTCTGATTTAAGGTGAAAACAAAAAAAAACTATCAGTACCCTACTGCTCTTCAGGACCAGGGTTGAAGACCTTTAACTTTAGCAGCGATGGTCGGTAACATCTACTGATGAAATGTAAAGAGAATGTAAACCTGATAGCTAGATTGAAGCTACCTGTGGATCTCTCCATGCATGCAATGTAAAAATTATAAGAAAAAATGAAAAGATTTTTTTGAAAATGGTCACTTAAAAAAAAAGAAATCATTTCAACGCAGTTTCTATTTTCGATATTAAATTTATATCTATTTCACTGGATAGAAAATATCATTTTCTGATTGGGTCATATGTGGCAGATGTGGCTGTATTTGACCAAACCTGGCCACATGTGAAAGTGACCTTTAAGCGGTGTTCACTTCACCCAATCCTGCCACACTAACATGCAGAGGTGGAAATTTCAGGGGTCAGAAAGTAAAAGTCCTGCCATGTTTTTCTTCCACCCATGAACTCAGCCAGCTGATTTTACTAATTAGTTATACCTCCTGGCTGAGCAATAGCAAATCCAGGTGATTGGAACAAAATACTGGGGAGGACTTTTACTTTCTGAACCTGGACTTTCCACCTCTGCTAACATGCAATGCAGCGATTGCCTATTGTTAGTTGCTAAATAACCACGTAAGTATTAAGTTGAAAAAATAAAAAAGCACAGAGTGCAACTATAAAACAAAGGTACTTAACTATTATAAAGTACAGACATAAACTGCTGTGCTGAGATAACAATGGTGTGTGTTCGTGTTTTCAGCTACATGATGCACTGTACCGTGTGTTTGGCTGAAGTTTTCCCAGAGCAAATTGATTTATTTTGTGTGAATAGCGCCATATACCGTACATGGATAACCAACACAGGCAGACCACATATTACAAGGGTGGACCATATTAATAAAACTGCGACCACTGTCGCTATCGAGGCTTTTTGGACTTTGGACTTCCAGGATTCGCTGCTTGCCAGTTTGTCACCTTCAGTATGGCACCACTTCCTGTCCCTCCTCCTGTAGATTTAACAGCACCACCACCGCTGATGAAGATGTGATTTGGAAAACAGGCTATTTAGCCGATCCTGACTCATCACAGAGTCATAGAGAGCATCCAACACTTCATCAAGCCCAGACTTGAATGCCTTAAGGGTCTCTGTCTCTACTGTATGGTCTGGCAAGTTCTTCTATGCATTGACAACTCTATTCTTATGTGTAAGAAAAATGTGTCAGTGCAGAATTTTCCTCATTTCCACATATGCCCCTTTTTTCTGTGGACATAACGACCCGAAATATATTTTGTAATTTACTTTGTTAATCCATTATATGAATTTAATTTAGTTTAATTTAGTCTCCTTTTGCTAAGCCTACAGAGAATAAGTGATTCATGGCTTTCCTCATAATCTTTGCAAGAAATCTTGCTGTCCTCAATGTGCTGAATCTTTCTTAAGTGTGGGCCCAGGCCTGCGCACAATACACTAAATATGGTCTGGCAGAGGCAGATGTATGACAACAGTATATCCTTTTCGATTTACACTCAGTATATCCTGTGGTCCCTTATTTATTTATTTTTTTACTGCAAAAACACAAGATCCCCATAGACTTCAAGCAACTGCTGCTCCCAGATCTTTTTCAAATTGAATAATTACAATTTTGCTCATCTCATAAAAATATAAAAAGTTAAAATGACAAATAAAGTATATTTATTTCGCACTGGTAGCACTTCATATTTAGCTATACTGAATGGAATTTGGCAGGTTTCCACCCACTTCTTGATTCTGTATAGATATATACCTTAGTGAACCAATAGACTCCCAGAGTGTTTGCTAGACTCCCAATTTGTGTGTCATCTGCAAATTAAACTATTTTGTTACTAATGTAATTTCAATCCTTATTTGTGTGTGGATACACTCAAGTACAAATAATTTTTTATTTATTTTATTTACCATGGTATAATACTAAGGTATATTTTTTCTGCAAATAGATAGAAAGCATAGTTGACTGGCGTTTTATCAACCAATTACTATGGCGATAAGGGGTGTGTTTCAGTTGCGCAGTTGCGGTTGATGATCGACAGAAGTCGCGCACAAATGGGATGAATCACTGCCTATTGACAGTCATGTGCTCCTATGGCAGAAAGACAAGTTGATGTCTGTTTGCCCATTTGAGCAAATCAGAGGAAAGGAGCGGGAGGGAAGAAAGCTGGAGGGTAGCAACAGTTGCCCCGGTGAGGACGAAGCGCCATAGCCACGGTAGTCCTGGCGACAAGAACCCAGCAACGAGAATCAACAACAACAATCTGAATCTTAAAAAAAAAAAAATCAACTCTAAAATTACCGAGGAAAACCACAAGAAATTGAAGGTGAAAAAATTACTTTTATTTCTATGTCGTGTAATGTTCGTAATTAAAAAATGTGGTGAAGATTGCGTTTGTTTTTCGTTTGTTGTTTCTGTAGCCCCACATTACTGCCTAGCTCGCTGGCTACTGTCGTACGCAAGAGCGAGGCGGAGGTGCAAGTGTACACCTCGCTGTTTTCAGTTGCAAGCGGTTGTTATGACGATGTCAAATCCGTGATTGGGGTTCAAAATGGCGGGTGTTGTAATATGTGAGAGTAACGTTACCGTACTTTTTAGTTATAGTTTTGTCGTGTAGCCTCCAAACATACGGCACGCGAGGGAGAAACGGTCTCCATTACAGAAAGGGAAGCCGAGACTGTGTAGCTATGCCATCTGCAATGTATTTGTCAAAGGGTGAATTTGGACAGAAGCGCGTTCAGTGCAAACGTTTCAACATTTCAATGTTTGAGTCTTTTAATTTGGATATGTCTAAGCATGCATCTTAAAAAAGTAAATGTCACAATTTAAAGTTTTTTAAAGACGTCTTTTAAAAGTTTTTTGTCCGAAGGAAGCAGTGAAAGTCGAGTAACCATATGTTCGCCAGATCATCTGCCGCGGCTGCTTTCCACGGAGGGAGGGAATTGTGAGCTGGTTCGGGTGGGAGGGGTGTGATCGACGTCTCGGGCACCCAAACAATATCCTTATTATATCAAACAATTTCAATATCCTGAAAGGAGAATACCAATGACCGTGAGAGAGAGAGAGAAACTCTCAAGTTAATGTTTTCACAGGCAACGTTAACAAAACTAACAATATAGTTAGCTTTGTTATGGTATTAGCTTTCACTTTTCGAATAAAATAACTAATTACTAACAAGCAGGATTCTTGTTTTTAAATGATTTGCGGTAGGCTACTCAGTTTTTAGGTGATTAGTAATTTAACGTTACCTTAGCTACAATATAGCTTGTTAGTCGGACTGCACCATTTCCCGTATTATTTTGTTGTTGTTGAACGATTTAAATAATAATAACATTAATAATAATAATATGATTAAAGCACTGCTGAAGACTGATCAAACCTCATCCAACATAACAGCTCTAATGGTTGTCATCGTTATAATACGAATCGATATATTTGCTATAGCACAGACCAGGCTAATAACAAGCATTATCACTATGTGCTAAGTTACAGTCCCATCCTGCAATTAAGTTTTCCTCATTGTGTTTATCATTAGCCAACGTTAGCTAACCTGCATAGCCTACTGTTAAGATCTCCGAATCTGCAGCATTGATGAGAATTTACTATGTTCTTGAGTTTTTATTATTATTATTTTTGGTTATTGGTAGTGTCGGCTGTGCGCTTGAAATCAGACACTGACATAGAACTCATCCTTGTGAGAAATGACTTAGAGCTCAGACTGAGGCTTTCTGAAGAGTAATTATTTGCGCTGGTAAGTAGGCACACTTCACGCACTGCTCGATCTGTGAAAAGGATTTGTGTGAGTTTAAGCGCAAATAAGCATTGCCCGAGTGAGGAGTCCTACTATCTGTTAAAAGAGTTCAGTAAGAACTGAATTGGTAATGTGTGTTCTAGTCGCATGCACTCTCAAAATTAATGGTCACGCATTGACCATCCACCCCAACAAATTAGCATTGCTTTCTGAAAGTAGATTTTCCAGTGCTTGGCGAATGAATCGAAAAGCTTTAGGCCTACTTGGTAAGTTTAAGCATGAGTCAAGGTCTTGTACATTGAGTTCTTTGCTGAATGAAAGCAGATGCAATTCTTACATCATTGGTGCAAAATTTCCCTTCGTTTATGTCCTCAGACAAATAATAAATGACAATAGGGAACTCCCATCTGTTTTGTCCTAATTTTGGTGCATGACCCAAGGTACGCCTGTTTTCAGGATAGCTGAATGCAGGGACATAATATCGGGTATTTTATCTCAATTATTCTGAGATATTTATTCCTGTAGAGAGATTTAAATCCTGTAGATTTTTTACAATTAACACTTTTTATTTTTTGCAATTGACAAGGTAAGCGTTACACAGGTGCTTTAAGCTCTGTTGACAAATAAAAACACAGTTTATATAAACTCATCAGTTCATATTTTTGTATTTTAAAAACTGTAGGGTATGATTACTATTGCTTTGCAGTAGTTCATTAGCTGTTGTGCACTTCTTACGCGAGTGAGCGGAACCTTATCTGACCTTGAGCACCCTCTGTTTTTTTTAAAATCCAGGTGTAAAGTCATTTGATAGGGTTTGTATGGTTCCTTTAGTGAATTCTTACATCCGTGCCCACATAAAATTGTTTGGCGCCCATGTTTATGTGGATTATAATCAGGGCTTTTCTGACTTTTTGGCTTTCATGTTTAAAAAAAAAACATTGAACAATATTTAGTGGGCCGTACAGTCAGCTCTTTTGCCGTGCTATATGTTACATATTCACAAAGATATTCAATAGATATTTTATTTTTATGTTGTAGAATGGCAAACGGGATGTGTTTGAATAGCCTTTCAGTGAAGAACAAAGGCCTGCTCCCGTGTCTGTATGTGCCTCTTCTCTCTTCTTGTCACACACCCTCAGGACAAATAAACACATTTACAGCCATGTTAGAAGGTGGCCTTGGGCAGCCGGGACAAAAACAAAAAAACATTTATTGCGCTCGTGAGTGCACGAATCGATGACGCGTATCGAGTCGACGGTCATGTGACGGCAGCAGCCTCGCGGTTACAGGTTGTCAGAGAGGTACGCGATCTGCCCATCTTCAACAGTGAAATCCTCAGTGTCACCAGGTGCTGAATCCAGGTTCGTTTTGATTAATGTGAATACCGCATTGCGTGCGGCAGGGTAGTACGACGGTTAGGGACCAGTGGTTGCGGGTTTAGTTCCCAGCCGGGACACTGCTGTTGTACCCTTGAGCGAGGTACTTAACCTTCACTAAAATATTCAGCTGTATAAAAAGTAAAAAGCTGTGGATGTTGCTGTGCATAAGAACATCTGTTGCATGCCGAAATGTAATTAGGCTAATAGTGTGCTAACGTCGTGTGGTAGCACTGTTTGACTACAGATTTGACCCCATGCAATCCCTAAAGTGTCCGCCTTTACTTCTTTTTTTGATCATTTCCTGTTTGTCCAAAGGCGGCTGTCGTACGTTCTCCAAAACGTGTGATGTCACTGTGCCACTTGTTTTTCCCACGCCTAATTCTCACCTTCGGCCAATCTGTGTGGGACTGGCATTCTTGTGTCATCGTCTCTTGTGAGGAATGCAGTGTGTGTGTGTGTGTGTGTGTCTGCGTGCGTGTGCACGCTTGTGTGTGTGTGTGTGTGTAATGGGAATTATTTAAGGGAGGGACAGCATATGCTTTAAGATGTGTGTGAAGCATTGCACGCTTTTGAGAATATGTTATTTTTGGATTTGGCATTGTAGTGTGTCAGTGTAACACAGTAGTGGTTTGTGCATTGGGGTCTATTGCACTGCCAGTTGGGGGGGGGGGGGGGGGGGGTCTTGGCAATGATCTATGAAATTCCTGGGGGGCCACTTATTAATTGGATAGGCTAATATCCCAGTAGTCATGTTGTAACAATGGCAAATACACTGCTGTTAAAATCCAATTTTCCCACTGGATGTAATATCCGGGAAGATTATTAAAAAGGCTGAACCTCATGGAAAGGTGGGACGCACTAAGTGAAATTAAGCTTTCATGATATCATCTACTATATGCTATAATACACTCAAAAATAAATAAGTTCAAGTGGGTCAGACAGTTGTGTTGTCATTGACCTACTGTGACCTACTGATTTTTTTTTTTTTTAAACAATTCTTTGGGCACTATCGGAGCTGCATTTGTATTTTCACCATACTAATTTCATCTGTCTTTCAATCAGCACCAAACAGTAAAAAAGGGAAGTAGTGTACTTCATATCTACATGCTGCATTTGAATAAAAAACAATGGATAGTAATAATAATAATAATAATAATAATAATAATAATAATAATAATAATACATATGCTGAACAGATGAGCAGGGTGAAATAAAGCTCATAAGAGGTCCACCAGCTTCAGGGCCAAAGGGAAATGAAAGAAGGAGGCAGCATGGGTGGAGAAGAGAAGGTAAAATTAGGGAAGGGAATTGTTTGTTATTGTCCTTGGTTCAGGAACTGGGCTTGCAGGGGCTGCGGGATTGACTCCCAGCTGGGGTGCTGCCGCTGCGCCCTTGAGCAAGGTGCTTAGCCTGGATTTCTTAAGCAAAATATTCAGCTTGTATAAATGGATTGTATGTAAAAATACAGTCTGTGTAAGTCACTCTGGATAAAAGTATTTGCTGTATGCTGATATGCGTATGTAATTGTAAACAACGCTAGCGTTAGTATTAGCAGAATATCCAGATTCAGCCAAACTGTGATCTCCCAGAGGTCTCTGGCACACATTAGGTGTAGTGTTTAATTTCTAAAAGCAGACGTGTAGATAGTATGGTCCGGCCTAAGTCTTGGCCTTTCCTCGTCTATTTTCAAACGTAATGTGGGTGCACTTACGTTCTCCTACATTATAAGTTGCTCTGGATACGTAGTACTGTAGCAAGTAAGTGGCAAATAACACATAATAGATGCAAAGACCAAATCAAACCATTCTCAGAGTCAGATACTGGGATTTGGTTTAAGTGAAGAGGGAACCAATCAAATGATCAGTGCCGACAGTTGAAAATAGACTGTCTGCCACACGTCTGAAGTTCGTCTCCACGCTGCTGAGAGATGTAAAAGCCGATGTAAGAGCCAGTTCCTCTCCACGCTGCTGAGAGATGTAAAAGCCGATGTAAGAGCCAGTTCCTCTCCACGCTGATGAGAGATGTAAAAGCCGATGTAAGAGCCAGGCTTCAAAGAGGGGCTACTGATCCCATCCTTCATTGTTGTTGATGTTGATTTTTTTTTTGCAGTGACCGTGGCTGTGAGTGTAAGGTTGCAGTAAAAAGCCTCTGATCATGTTACAGCAGTGGCTTTTTAACTATTCAGGACCAGAGAAATTGGTCCCGGATAAGTCTGCAGTGGAAACAGAAAAATAAAACAAAGCAGAACCCGATAAATCAAGAGTTTTACTGTTACCATCCCTGGTGTGCCACTGCTGACAACAGTGCCGCTCAAAATTAGCCTCTCTTAATAACTAATCTCTTTCACAAGGTGATTAGTTAGCTGTAGGTTGCATGGCATACCGTACAACAATGACACAGAAAACGTGGGAAAATGGGGAAAAAATGTATTATGCCGTAATCACTGTCATGCAGAAAGTGATTGTTTTTGGAGTTGCCAAAGATGTGAATCCCTTGCGACTCAAAAATCAAAGTGGGTGAAAAACTGTTTAGCGGGCCCCCGAAAGCATGAATAAGCACAGCATTTCAGGAACCAGGACACCCTTCCACGCCCCTTCTCCCACGCCACTCTCTCACTTCTTCTTTGCGGTCGTCTTTCCTCTATTTATGCTCAGTCCGCTGGTTCTCTCTGCAACATGGCTCATGTAGATCCGACCACAGCGGCCACGCACAAAACTGCCAAAGAAATCCCCCCTTTCTACATTTCACTTTAGGTTTGTGGCCCATTTTCCGTTTGGACATTTAAGAAATATTTGTCCACTTATTAACTAAATGCACTGCCTGGCCAAAAAAAAAGAGTTGCCGTTGCACCTGTCATGCACAGTGCCCACTGTACAAGCCTCTGGAGGCAGTGTTATGATCTGGGGTTGCTTCAATTGGTCAGGTCTAGGCTCAGCAACGTCATGCAGCAATAAAATGAAGTCAGCTGAGTACCTGAATGTACTGAATGACCAGGTTATCCCATCAATGGGCATATTCCAGGATGACAATGCCAAGATTCATCAGGCTCAAATTGTGAAAGAGTGGTTCAGGGAGCATGAGGAATCATTTTCACACATGATTTGGCCACCAGATTCCTGACCTTAACCCCATTGAAAGTCTTTGGGATGTGCTGGAGAAGACTTTACGGAGTGGTTTGACTCTCCCATCGTGAATACAAGATGTCGGCCAAAATTTAATGCAACTCTGGACGGAAATAAATGTTGTGACGTTGCATAAGGTTGTCAAAACAATGCCACGATGAATGTTTTTTTTTGGCCAGGCAGTGTATGATATTTAAGTAATTAAACAAAAAATCATAATTGACAGTTAGTATGAAGTTGTTTTGGTTGGCAGTGTACCACTTTGGTCATGTGGCAACTGCACTTTACTTAAGCGATTAAAAACCTGAATTTGTCTTATGTTTGATGGAGTAAAAAATCTGAAGAACATCGAAAAAGTGGTAGAGTGGTAAAGTTGGAGTGGTAGAGTGGTAACATTTGAGTGGTAGAGTGGAGAAGTTGGAGTGGTAGAGTGGTAACATTTGAGTGGTAGAGTGGAGAAGTTGGAGTGGTAGAGTGGTAACATTTGAGTGGTAGAGTGGTAAAGTTGGAGTGGTAGAGTGGTGAAGTTGGAGTGGTAGAGTGGTAAAGTTGGAGTGGTAAAGTTGGAGTGGTAGAGTGGTAAAGGTGGAGTGGTAGAGTGGTGAAGTTGGAGTGGTAGAGTGGTAAAGTTGGAGTGGTAGAGTGGTAAAGTTGGAGTGGTAGAGTGGTAAAGTTGGAGTGGTAGAGTGGTGAAGTTGGAGTGGTAGAGTGGTAAAGTTGGAGTAGTAGAGTGGTAAAGTTGGAGTGGTAGAGTGGTAAAGTTGGAGTAGTAGAGTGGTAAAGTTTGTGTGTAATACCCCTGCTCTCTCCTAGGCAGTGCAGCGTCCCGGCTGTGGTGATGGCGACTTCAGGCTACGTGGAGGATCTGCAGCAGCCCTCACAGCCACAGGGGGGCAGCGTGACCATGGTGCCCGGGCAGCTCCCAGATCCGCCCTCCGCCCCTCCGCAGTTTCTGGCAGAGCTGCAGATCAACGCCGCCGCTGCCGCCGCCACCCCTCCCACGCCGACCCCGACAGGGCAGACCACGCCCCCTGCCCCAGCCCCTCTCCAGCAAGCGCAGAAGAATGCGGGGGTCTTGGCCACGCCCACACAGCCCCCTCCCGCCCAGTACGTCACCGCGGAGATCCAGAGTGCAACCGCGCAGCCCAGCAATGGCCAGAGCACGCCCCAGTACATAGTCGTCACCGTCACAGGTGAGCTCCCTGGGCACTGACGCCCTTGGTCTGCATTCATTGAAACTTTTTCACCTGAAAACCTTGGTGAGGCATTGGTTAATGTTCAGGAAAAGGCTGTAGATGGACCGATGGACTATGGTCCTCATTTTGATGTTAATACATGTTAATAGTGCTGCTGCTGCTGCTCTCATTTCATGCATTCATGAAACTGCCTGCATTACTTGTGTGCAGGTACTCAATGTGTTGGAAATGGATTCAGGAATCTACATGGGAGACCATTTAGTCTGGCTTTTCACTGTGTATGTTATATATGTGCATCAGCATTTAAATAGTGGACATAATTACACACACAAACACACACACAGACCCACACACACACACACACGCATGCACGCACACACACACACACACACTTGCTAGAAATCAAACCCAAGATTCTGAGCGGTTTTTCCATCGTTGCTTGAAAGATTTCAACAGATATTTCTGCCTTGACCGTTTAATTCATGCAGGTGGGTCTTGATGTCCTTCATTTGCTTGTGAGGATCGGATTATGATTATCTGCCTTTGTTCTCATCAAAGGACACAGGCATTGTGTGTGTGTGTATTATTTTTTTAAAGGACACGCCGATTAACATCAAACTGGTTTTCACTTGACTTTTTTTTTTTTTTTCCACACAACAAGCAATTGCATACCTTGTTTTTGCTTCATGACTAAATAACCATGAGAGGGCACCTATACGGCTCGGTGTTTGTTGCTCTTAGTGTGAAATATGAGGCGGACTTCAAAATTAAATGGCAAAATCCTCTTGAGCGAGAAGAAGTGTGGTGAACCTGCATGTACCAGTTGACTCTGGTGTCACATTTCTGGGGGAGCGAGAGAACTGAGAGTCAGGGCTTTAACTTTTTTAGGAAAAGAAATACAAGTAGCTCACGTTATGATTTTTTTTTAAAAAGTCAATCCACTGCAGAATATATTTAATGAATTACTGCGTTATTGCCTCCAGCCCTGCTGTCTGTTTCCAAAGACGCTACCCCTAATGAGGTGTGCAGTTATGAAATTCCTGTTCTCTTGTCGTACAAAAGCATTATGTTTTGGTCTGATGATACTTGTGTTTATCGAATGGGGGGATTTTTTATTCCATCCACTGAGATTAGCTGTCCAAGGCTACCATCACTCTGTATAATATAAGATTAGAAAGGGAGAGACAGAGTTGAGTGGAGTGTCCGAGTACCATCTCTCTGTCTCTCTCTCTGGCCGACTCTATTTCTCCATCAATGACTGTGTACTGGCTGTCCTGACGACCATGTACTACCATAACTGGTTTTACAGCCCGGCGGGTGAATATCGTGAGTACGGATCGCTCTGCCTCTGCTCTCTTTCACCTTCTTCGTACCCAAGTCCAGCGTTGGCTCACGGCGTTGTGTTTTCCGCAGCTGGGTTCGGCTGCACTGGCCTTCAGGTAGATTTACCTGCGAGGCCAGTGCAAACGTCACCTGGGATCGAAAAACAGTTCGCGAAACGGACACGAGCGTTTCAACCGAGCACCGCAGTTGAGTCTTTACACAGCGTTTGTGTAGATTGTGTGCATTTACGCTGAATGAGGCATGCTTACTCAATGATGTTCATTTCATGGTGAAGATGTGTCCTTGTTAAAAACGTGCGATTCTATGTAATTCTCTCTCTGTGTATGTGTCTATCTGGCGAGCGGTCGTTTCAGTTGAACTGAACTCATTGAAATTGGTTTAATTGGCTTGAGAAGTGTAATTGTGTTGCCAAAGCATTCACTGAAATTACATGACACGTGGGACCAGAAAAAAAGAAAAATGACACGTCTTAAACAAAAGACATGAATTAACCGTGGTCCTTAAATGACAAAGGCTCTTGATTTGTTCTTTGCGTCTCTCGCTGCCACACACATTCCCCTTCCTCTTCTCTCCCAAGAGCTACAGCACTTTCTTTACGTGTGAAAACTACTCAGATTCACGGTGGGGAGGGGGGGGGGGCATCTCTTATTTTGGGGAGAGGGAGAGTACGATGCCTTTTGCTTCCAGCTCGTTCCACATTTTATAAAATTCTCTCTGTTATGGTCCAATCCCTGCTTTTTAAAACTCTTCCATCCTCTCTCTCCATCTCTCCATTTTTTCTTTTGTTCTTGTGATTATAGTTTGAGTGTCACTTGTATATATTGCCGAGCTGTGACAATAAAGCTGGTTTTAAATTCAATTATCTCTCTATGTTTCTTTCTCTCTCCCACCTCTCTCTCTTGCTGTCTCTCTCTCTGTTCTTTCTCTCTCTCCCCTCTCTCTCTCTCTCTCTTTCTCCCTCCCTCCCTCTCTCCCTCTCCGTCCCTCCAGAGGGTTCCCTGCACTCCAATGACTCTGTGTCGGACTCCAGCCCCCCTCCGGCGGGGGTTCAGACGGGGGTCCCCACTCAGGTAGTCCAGCAGGTGCAGACGGCCCAGCAGGTAAGCCCCCCCAGCCCCCCACCCCCCCTCCCAAACAGTGCCTCCCTCCTCCAGCACACTCCTTAAAAATGTGCTGTCACACCCACTCATCACAACTCTGACAGTCCAGGAAGATGCTTTTCCACACAGTCTTGACCTGACAGAACCTTCTGAGCCAGGCACAACTCAAGTGTCTGGTTCCTTGATAAGGAAGCGTCACAAAGACGTGGAATCGGGCTTACCTTTAGAGTTTCAGGGCTGTTCAGGAAGAGGTCTCACCCTTACTGTTCAACAAAGTAAACCGTTAAAATCAAACCTCAGTTTTGATTGCGCACACCTGGTTGTTTTGAAAAATACATTTTGGTGCTGTATCTGGCTGAAGTATTAAATGTTTTTAGCACGCATACATTTCATAGATAATCAGGGTGTGAAGTAACTACTGCCAAGAAGAAAAAAAAATTGGATGTTATTGCATTTTGGTGATTTAATTGATTTAAAAACACATCGATGAGGGACTACAAGTAGCAAATCAAACAAAGTCACCTCACCATCGAAAGAAAATTGTACATGTAATGACTGGCCTAGTAGTTTTCTTATCAGTCTTGCTGCAATGCATTGCACCAGAAAATAAATAATGTGTTTCTATTGAACAGTTACGCTAAATGCAGGTACGTTATATTAAACCTTTGGCTTGCTAAATTGGAAGTGATGGGTAGCCCCCAGGCCTCATGCGATGTCAGTGGCAAATCCGGGCAGAGTATAGCCTATTCCCCAGCCCACTTCGCCGGAGGGGAAAAAGCGGCCGTCTAATCTCAGAGCTGCGAGTGCCGTCATTATCGAACACTTCATATGTGTCACATTGTTAGCTGCGGGCGAGAGCTTTAAAGATTCTCAGGGGGTCTTTCTGCTCTCTGAAGATGGAGTGCTCCATTTTAAGCATAAAGCAGACCTCGACTGTTAAAGCCGCACTCAATGCAAAAATACAACAAAAGGAAAGACATGTTTTCTTGCTTATTGCAGGGTCAATATTGGAGTGAATATTGGTGGGCAAACTGTACAAACTGTAGGTGATGATGATGGTTACATTACATTATAATCATTTAACAGAAGCTTTTATCCAAAGCTACATACAATAAGTGCATACAGAAACGTCATTGAAGCAACTACAGAAGAGATAAGACAAAGCACATCCTTCCCATAACGTAGCAGCTATCCCTAGTAATGAACATTGAGTGTAGTTCACAGTAAGCTGTGGGTAAATCGGCTATACTATAATTCTCTTCTAAATACTATTCTAAACTATAACATCAAACAGTCACAGACAAAAAAAACAGGGAACAGGTAGTATAAAAAAGGTCCTAGATTGGTATACCAGTCAAGGTGGAGTCTGAAGAGGTGATAAGGGTGGAGGAAGAGGAAGAAAATTTATTTTCCCAGTCTCTCTGATGTCAAATACTGTAAGCCTTCAGGTACTGATACTGTTTGGCTATTGCCTGTTACAGAGATTGGCTGTGTTTCCCATCTGTGCCTCGCTGTCTTACAGAACACTCGCAAACGAGTGAAAGGTGTGCCTCAGGTGTGTGGAAAGGCAGTTATGTGCCGCACTGATTTAATTTAACAACAAACGACGCCGCACACTTGTTGGGATGGGAATCCAAAATGAATGTGCCCATAAACAGTTCCTCGGGAGGACAAGGAAGAGACAAAAACGCAATATGGTGAAAGTCTCCACTTGTTTAAATAGGGACGAATGTAGCATGTGCCCTTGCAGCATACAGTGATGCTAGAGAAAATGTATTAAAAGCTAGCAATGAAACTCAGAGAGATTATATGAAGACCATTATAAACAATAGACTGAGAGAATAGCGTCTGACTCCCACGCCGGGTCCCTGTGGACATGTTTAATTGCGCTAATGTTTACCAGCTGGCCGTGTGAAGCGTGAGACTCCCTTGGTGTGCCAGGTCACAGGCTGAGACATTGACTACATGATTAATTGGACACTGTGAGCGCAGATTAGCAGCGGCTGTCCCCCTGAGTGTCACTGTTGTCTCCCGCGGTTACCAGAGATCGGTGGTGCAGGCCGTGTCCCAGCCAGCCAAGACCGGACAGAGCGCCCAGCTTACTGTTACCAACCTGCAGCCTGTTCATCTGAGTCAGGAGGTGAGACACACACACACACACACACACACACACACACACACACACACACGCGCACACACGCGCACACACACACACACACACACACACACACACACGTGCAGACATTAAAACCTTGTCATTATAATACATGCGGCTGTCATAGTATGGGCAATACGGAAATGGCCACAAATTTATAGAACTGATTATTACATCTGTCTATCTAATGATTTATGTTCTGTCTTAGTTATTGATCAGTGCTGATTGGTTACTCTGTGTCTCTTAGGCCGAGACCTACTGTACTGTAAGCAAGGCTGCTGCCCCTCCCCAAACAGCACTTCTAGTGTTTCATTGTCTGCCATGAAAATGAGATTATATCCAATTTGAGTCTCCGTGTAGGAGGAATTGTGCTTTTGTCTATATCACTCCCGTCTCACAAAACCCCCTTTTGCTAGGCATGACATTTTGTGTGTGTGCGTGTGTGCGCGCGTGTGTGTGTGTTTGTGTACGCGTGTACGCGTGGTGTATATGTGCCTTATGCATATTCTAGGGTGTGGTCACTGTGCCTGCATTCGCTCAGGATCTGTCTCTGGCAGTAAACAGACACTTTGCCCCGTATTTGTCCGCATTTGTTACTGCCCTGAAAACTATTACATTATTTAGAGATTTGGTTCGTCTGCTCCAGTATTCCAGGTGGGAGTTTTAGCTGTGTTCACGAGGGTCAGAAGTTGCTGAGGAGGCTCTTTTCTGAGCTTGAACCTTGGGTTTCTACACACTTGTACCATAAAGAGTAGATTAAACCCCCCCCCCCGAGGATTGGATTGAGAACTGCGTAACGTTATTTGCCCGGTTCGGCTCTGTATGCAGTTCAGAGTGCTCCTCCGTACGTCTGCTGTGTCCTTATAGCATTCTGCACCCCGGACATTTTTCACGTTCAGTGTAGTCCTGCTGCTAAAGTCGAGCCCGTATTGCGGTTTCCTGTCACGCAATCGGCTCTCCTTGCTTCTCTCCTCTCTCTAAACCCCTCTGTCCTGTACCACCTTCTCCCTCTCCGTAATTATCCCTCCCTCGATCTCCTTCTATTTCTCTCTCCCGTTCTGTCTTCCTCTTTCTCCCTTCCTGTTTTCCCCCCTCCTTCCTGCTTTTCATTCACTTGCTTTTTTTCCCCCTCCCCTCTTCGCTGGTAATCAGACACCCTCCTGCCTACAGTCGCAGTGCAGGCCCTTCCCCAGGTGTAGTGTGTGGGCGGGGATCAGTTGAGGCCAACAAAGGGACAAAGAGTGAATTAGCATCAGCTAACAAGATGAGCTAACATCAGCTAGCTTGGAAGAACTAATGTCCGTTAACATGATGAGCTAAGATCCACTAGCTTGAAGAACTAATGTCAGTTAACATAATGAGCTAAGATCCACGAGCTTGAAGAACTAATGTCCGTTAACATGATGAGCTCACATCCACTAGCTTGGAAGAACTAATATCAGTTAACATGATGAGCTAAGATCCACGAGCTTGAAGAACTAATGTCAGTTAACATGATGAGCTAAGATCCACGAGCTTGAAGAACTAATGTCAGTTAACATGATGAGCTAAGATCCACGAGCTTGAAGAACTAATGTCAGTTAACATAATGAGCTAACATCCACTAGCTTGACGAAAAGTATCAAGCTGAAATGTGGAACTAACATCAGCTTAACTCTTGTTAATTAAAAAAATTGACAAAGATATGAACTAACATCTGCTAAAATAATTAGCTTTATATGAAGAGGTGCTTTAACACGAGTAACTAAATGCAGAAACATCATGAGAGTCTTTCTCTTTGCCTGTGGAGCTGGGATGGATAAAAGAAAGACGTAGCTTCACTGCAGATGTGAAATTTGATCACCGCTTCGCAATTGTATAATGCCATATTCAAAAGTATTTCCTAGCAAAGTGTTTGACTTGCTGTGCGTCTGTGTGAGTGTGATTTTATCATTTATCCTGACTGAGCTCACCCATTATGTGTGTGTGTGGTTTTGTGATCTCCTGTTACTGAAGTGCCTCAACCCATTGTGTGTGTGTGTGTGTGTGTGTGTGCGTGCATGTTTGTGTGCGTGCATGTTTGTGTGCGTGCACACGTGTGTGAGTGTGTCTGTGGTTTTGTTATTTCCTGTGATTAAGCTGCATTAATCCATTGTGTGCAAGGTGGGCTTGCGACTTCCTCTCACTGAGCCCATGAACCCACACCTGTCTGTGTGTGTGTGTGTGTGTGTGTGTGTGTGTGTGTGTGCGTGTGCGTGTGCGTGTGCGTGTGTGTGTGTGTGAGAGAGAGGCTGGTTATTGGAGAATGGGCTCCTCCTCTAAGCTGGGTTCCCTCTCCACACTTCTTTCCGCCTGAATGTTCCTATGTTCCTGTAAAGTGTCTCTTTTACAAATTGAATTGAATCAAATTGAAAAGTGTGTGTGTGTGTGTGTGTGTGCATTTGAAAGCACAGCTGTAATGCAGGTGTATGTGTGCATTTGAAAGCACAGCTGTAATGCAGGTGTATGTGTGCATTTGAAAGCACAGCTGTAATGCAGGTGTATGTGTGCATTTGAAAGCACAGCTGTAATGCAGGTGTATGTGTGCATTTGAAAGCACAGCTGTAATGCAGGTGTATGTGTGCATTTGAAAGCACAGCTGTAATGCAGGTGTATGTGTGCATTTGAAAGCACAGCTGTAATGCAGGTGTATGTGTATGTGTGTGTGTGTGTGTGTGTGTGTGTGTGTGTGTGTGTGTGTGTGCATTTGCAAGCACAGCTGTAATGCAGGTGTGTGTGTGTGCATTTGAAAGCACAGCTGTAATGCAGGTGTGTGTGTGTGTGTGTGTGGTCTGTAGGTGCAGCTGCAGCAGGTGCCAGTGCAGCATGTGTACTCCAGCCAGGTGCAGTACGTGGAGGGTGGAGATGCCAACTACACCACCAGCACCATGTGAGCACCACCTCCTCGCTCCGCCCTGCTCTTTCACCAGCAGTACTACATCCTGTCACACATACAGCATCGTGAAACCTCACCGTTTAGCTGTCCGCGCAATGAGACAGACATTACACATGTACAGAAAAAGTCAGGGCTGTTGTCTCAACATTGTTATTGATTATTTTGAACCTCAAATCTCTCCTCCCTGGTTCTCTCTCTCTCTCTCTCTCTCTCTCTCTCCTCTCTCTCTCTCTCTCTCTCTCTCTCTCTCTCTCTCTCTCTCTTTCTCCTCCACCACTTTTCTCTGGCCTGCAGACGCTCTGGCAGCTACACTTACTCAGACAGCCCTCTCTACACCCAGACGGCCTCCGGCTCTTACTACGAGTCCACGCCCGCCTCAGGGGTCACAGGTCACGACGCCCGTCACCTCCCAGACCGTGTCGGTCACTGCGGGAGGGGCGGCCGTCTCCATGTTCTTGTCCGGGGCGGGGCAGATTGTGGCCAACACCACCTCGGGCACCAGCGGCGGGGGGCACGGTGGTGGCGTGCACCGCCCCCTCTATGGCTCCGGCGGGCGGGGGCCAGCGGCGGGGGCGGGGGGCAGCTACGTCATCCAGGGGGGCTACATGCTGGGGGGCAGCAACGCCAACCAGAGCTACTCGCACAACACCCCGCGCCTCACCGGCGACTGTGAGTACAGCGCGCCGCATATACGCGGAGCGGAGAGTCACGACTCTGTGTGTGTGTACAAGTGAGTCTGCGAGTCAAAGAGTGAATCAGTGAGTCAGTCAGTTCTGTGTATGTGTACGAGTGAGTCCGCGAGTCAAAGAGTGAATCAGTGAGTCAGTCAGTTATGTGTATGTGTACGAGTGAGTCAGCGAGTCAATGAGTGAATCAGTGAGCCAGTCAGTCATGAATGTGTTTGTGTGTATGTGTGCGAGTGAGAGTTTGAGGAAGTATACATTCACGTATATGTATGTGTGTGTGTGTGTATGTGTACGAGTGAGTCAGTGAGTCCTTGAGTGTGTCAGTGAGTCAGTCAGTATGTGTATGTTTATGTATGTGTTTGTGTGTACGTGTGCGAGTGAGAGTTTGAGGAAGTATACATTCACGTATGTGTGTGTGTGTGTGTGTGTGTGTACAAGTGAGTCAGAGACTGAGGTGGAAAATCCGGGTTCAGAAAGTAAAAACTCCTCCCCAGTATTTTGTTCCAATCACCTAACTCTTCAGCCAGGAGTTAGAACTAATTAGTGAAATCAGCTGGCTGAGTTAATGGGTGGAAGTTTCACTTTCTGACCCCCTGGATTTTCCACCTCTGGTCAGAGAGTGAGTCAGAGTATGTCTATTTTTATGTATGTAAGTGTGTGTAAGAGAGCGATTGTGTGTGTGAGTCATTGTCAGTAAATGAGTGAGTGTGTACGTGTGTATGTATGTTTCAAGCCTCATCTCTCAGCGGTTTGTGTGTGTGTGTATGTGTGTGTGCGTGTGTGTGCGTATGTATGCGTGCGTGTGCGTGTGTGTGTGGCTCCAGGTGCAGTGGCTGCTGGATAACTACGAGACAGCGGAGGGGGTGAGTCTGCCGCGCTCCACGCTGTACTGCCACTATCTGCTGCACTGCCAGGACCAGAAACTGGAGCCCGTTAACGCCGCCTCCTTCGGCAAACTCATCCGCTCCGTCTTCATGGGCCTGAAGACCCCGTCGGCTGGGCACGCGGTACGCACCAAACCACGCAACGCGCGGATCGCGGCCTCAATGGTGGCGTGCGGCCGTACCGACCGCACGCTATGTAAACAGCACTTTGTCGCGCGGGCGTAGAATGGGGACATCCTCTGGCCTGTGTGTGTGTGTGTGTGTGAGTGTGTGAGTGTGTGCTGAAAACACGTCTCTCCTTTCAGGGGGAACTCAAAGTACCATTACTACGGCCTGAGGATCAAGGCCAGCTCCTCCCTGCTCAGACTTATGGAGGACCAGCAGCACCTGGCCATGAGACAGCAGCCTTTTTCACAGAAACAGAGGTGGCGTTACGTTCTGTCTGTCCACCTACCTCCGTGTCTGTCTGTCTTTCTCTCTTTCTGTCTGTTTCTCTCCATTATTTGGCTCTCTGCTTATCTCGCTGTTTCCGTCGGTCCTCTCTCCCTTTATGTATTTCTGTCTTTCTGTCTCTTTCTCTATCTACTTGTCTCTCTACCAGTCTGTTCATCTCATCTTTGTCTGTCTCCGTATGAGTTTATCTCTCTACACATCTGCGTCTGTACGTCTCTCTGTCTGTCTGTCTGTTTCTCTGACTGTTCTGCTAGCTCTTTTTCTGTGTTGTTCTGGCTGACAGCCCACCCCCACTCCTCCCCCTTGCCTTCCTATAGGTTAAAGCCTGTGCAGAAAGTGGAGGGGAATGACCAATGGGATGAGTCTGGGGGGCGGGGCAGCAACAGACGACGGGTCTCTCTGACATCAGCGCTCAGGTGCAGCAGTACCAGCAGTTTCTGGGTAAGAGAGAGAGAGGAGGCGTGGTTAGGGGCGGGGATTACGCAAGGCTTCCCTAACCAGGACGTGTATCTGTTATATATTGCCGTTAAACGGGACACATCTGTTTCATACTAAACATGTAACAGAATAAACGTGTTGCACACCACCCCATTTAACGCAGTCTGTCATACATGTGTAACAGGGCACGCCTGTTACATATTTCCTGTGCAACACGTGTAGGAAGGCGTGTAGTTTCGGCCCCCCCCGTTAACTGACCCCCCTCTTCCTCCCAATGTTTCAGACGCCTCTCGCACCCTGCCAGAGTTCCCCGAGATCGACCTCCAGGGCAAAGCACTGCCTGATGGGATACTGATGGACCACATCAAGGGCTTTCAGGTGCTCTACCGGGAACACTGCGAGGTAACCGCCCGCTGTGTGTCGATTGAGAGAAATCAGCCAATGAGAGCATCTGTTTTCAGTAAGGTTACTATAGGATTGCTACTGGCTACTTAAGCTTCATGCCGGTGGTGAGTAGCAGAGTGCACCAGAGTTCACCATCAGCATGCCCGCGCTATTTCCTTCCCTCAGTGATTACTGGGAGGCAGTTGCTGCCTCCAAGGCTGCAAACAGTAGCTAGGCATTTTGCTTGTAGTTGGCTAATTCTTAGTAGGATTGCCCTCATGCACAAGATGGGTGTTTCAGAATGGCATGTATTTTTCCTTTTAAACGTAAATGCGTTTGGAGGTGGTGGCTGCCTTCCAGTATTAAATGAGAGAAGGAAAGTACCTTGGGCCATCAGCATATAACACCATTTTGCTGATGAAGGCAACATGGAAAGATATTTGAGTCATTGGCTTCATGTTTACTGAATCCTTCATCTTTGTATCTTCACTGTAACTGAAAACGTGTTAGCTGTTGAATTGGTTTGATGTGTGGACCTCTGTTTGAAATCGACCGGCTGTTAAAAGGTGTGTGTGTGTGTAGCGGTGTCACTTCCCTGTGCTGTCTCTGTCAGGCCATCCTGGACGTGACGATAAACCTGCAGTTCACGCTGGTGGAGACGCTGTGGAAATCCTTCTGGAGATTCAGCGAGGGCCAACCCGGCGAGTCCGACTCGCTCGGCGTGTAAGTCCCCGCTCCGTTACACCCCGCGGGGACTCACTGCCCAGGCAACATCTTTCCAGAACTTTCTGTAGCTTTAGTAGAGGAGCCTGCCGCAGGGGCTACAGTTATAGCTGTATGTCTGCTGTGTCTGGAATATTAGAACCATGTTGCCAGGAGATTTGTCTTCCCCCACAACATTCCTCAGAGTACCCTGCGATTCCAGAATAATCTGGAATTGATTCCCATACAGATTTTCATGACTTTTCCCACCTGCTTCAAACCCCCCCCCCCCCCCCCCCCCCCCCAAACACACACAGTGTTGCTTTGAGACTTATTCCATTTATTTCCTAAAAGAAAACCTACATTTTGGCAGAAAGTCTGGCAACCCTGGTTTCAAGAGCCCTGATCAGTGAGGTAGATGCCAGAGCCTTGTTTTCCCAGTCTCAGTAGTAGACACAGTAGACGCGGTTTCATGCAGTTTGATGTAGTACGTCACAGTCTGACGCAGTTTGATGTCGTCTGACGCAGTCTGATGCAGTCAAGTGTCTCCCCGCAGCCACGACGAGTCGGAGAAGCGACTGCCAAAGTCCTGCCTGGTGGTGCTGTGTAAGTACGATCCGGTGGTGCGCTGGAGCAGAGACTGCGACAACACGCTGTACCAGGGCCTGGTGGAGATCCTCATCCCCGACGTGCTCCGGCCCATCCCCAGTGAGCGTCCCGGCGACGGCCAATCACGCCATGACACTCAGCGTTCCGACTGTTCCAATCAAAACACAACTAGCCACCATGTATTCTAATGGTGACATTACACACAACCTTCTACTATACAATGACCCAGCATTACACACTACCAGCTATGATGGGTCTCACCATTACACTTAATTAGCTATCATACAGTGTATCTCACTATTCAATACAACCTGTTATAATGTACTGTAATCCAGTATTATACATAATCTGCTACTATGTGCTATAGCCAGCACACGACCAGCTGCGATGTAACTCACCATTACACACAACCAGCCGCCATGTGATGTCAGTAGCAGTGTCTGCGTAAAAAAGGGGCGTGTAGCTCTGTGTTCAGGATTGGGGGTTTGTGTGTAAAGGTGACACGCACTCACTGCTGTCCACGACCTGTGCTACAGGTGCCTTAACTCAAGCCATCCGCAACTTCGCCAAGAGCCTGGAGAGCTGGCTGACCAACGCCTTGATGAACATTCCCGAGGAGATGGTCCGCATCAAGGTCCGGCCGCACGCGTGACCGCGTACCGCGCACCTGACCACACGCACGACCGTGCAGCTGATTGCACACCTCACCACACGCACGACCACACACCTGACCACACGCACGACCGCACGCGCGACCGCACAGCTGACCAGACGCACGACCGCACACATGACCACATGCATGACCGCACACATGACCGCACGCACGACCGCACACATGACCGCACACCTTCGTATGGTAAAATGTGGCACTCATAACTGTTGCCATTCTTTTATAGTTAACATGCAGAGTGCAGGTCTTCGTTTTGCTGTTTTTGTGCATGTGACTATTCCTGACAGGCTGGTTCAGGTTAGATTCGTTGGTGAGCTTGTCCCAAACTCTCCCTCTGCCTCCCTCCTCCTCCTCCTCCTCCTCCTCCTCCTCCTCCGGCAGGTGACCTCAGCCAACGCGTTTGCGCAGACGCTGCGCAGGTACACCTCCCTTAACCACCTGGCCCAGGCGGCGCGCGCGGTCCTGCAGAACACGGCGCAGATCAGCCAGATGCTGAGCGACCTCAACCGCGTCGACTTCGCCAACGTGCAGGTGGGCGTGCGTGCGCTCCGGGCAGAGTGTGTGGGCGTGCGTGCGTGCGCTCCGAGCAGAGCGTGCGGGTGGGTCTCACCACGTGTTTTCCTGCTCCGCTGCGCTGACGGTGCACGGATTCACTGATGCTGAAATCAGCCCATTTCCTGCTAATCCACAAACCTGTACTTTGTACTATACTGCACTTTGAGCTGGGCGTGTGAGTTGTCTTGTTGAAGGCTTTAGAAGCTCCGTGATTGGCTGAATTCATACTTTCAGGAGCATGGTGTGTGAAAATGGTCTTGTTGAAGGCTTTAGAAGCTCTGTGATTGGCTGAAATCGTACTTTGAGGAGCAGGGTTTGTGAGAAACTGTCTTGTTGAAGGCTTTAGAAGCTCTGTGATTGGCTGAAATCATATTGTGATGAGCAGGGCGTGTGAGTTGTCTTCTTGAAGGCATTAGAAGCTCTGTGATTGGCTTGGCTAAACTGATAAACTGATACTTTGAGGAGCAGGGTGTGTGAGTTGTCTTGTTGAAGGCTTTAGAAGCTCTGTGATTGGCTGAACTCTCTCTCTCACACGGTCTCTCAGGAGCAGGCCTCGTGGGTGTGCCGCTGTGAGGACCGGGTGGTGCAGCAGTTAGAGCAGGACTTCAAGCTGACGCTGCAGCAGCAGAACTCTCTGGAGCAGTGGGCCGCCTGGCTGGAGGGCGTGGTCTCCCAGGTCCTGAAGCCCTACCAGGCCAGCTCCGCCTTCCCCAAAGCCGCCAAGCTCTTCCTGCTCAAGTGGTCCTTCTACAGGTGAGGGGGAGGAGCCGCCGTTGCTTTTGTCAAGAAGACGACAGGCTTCGCTCCCCGGCCTTTCCGTCTCCCTCCTGCCTTCCCTCACTTCCCTCTCTTCCCTTCCTCCCTCTTTTTTTTGGGGCGTACTCGTTCCTGCCGGCAGCTCCATGGTGATCCGAGACCTGACCCTCCGCAGTGCTGCTAGTTTCGGCTCCTTCCACCTGATCCGACTGCTGTACGACGAGTACATGTACTACCTGATAGAGCACCGCGTGGCGCAAGCCAAGGGGGAGACCCCCATCGCTGTCATGGGAGAGGTACTGTCCCCATGGCAACGCCAGGCATCCCCCCATTAACTATCTGAATATGGAGCATGTCTTGAATCACCTGCCAGGCAGATCACATTGAATCACCTGCCAGGCAGACAGTATTAAATCATCTGCCAGACGGACAGTTCTGAATCACCTGCCAGGTAGACAGTATTGAATCACTTGCCAGGCAGACAGTACTGAAGTGCCTGACAGGCAGACAGTATTGAAGGGCCTGCCAGGCACACCATATTGAATCACCTGCCAGGTAGACAGTATTGAATCACTTGCCAGGCAGACAGTACTGAAGTGCCTGACAGGCAGACAGTATTGAAGGGCCTGCCAGGCACACCATATTGAATCACCTGCCAGGCAGACAGTATTGAATCACCTGCCAGGCACACCATATTGAATCACCTGCCAGGCAGACAGTATTGAATCACCTGCCAGGCAGACAGTATTGAATCACCTGCCAGGCAGACAGTATTGAATCACCTGCCAGGCAGACAGTATTGAATCACCTGCCAGGCACACCATATTGAATCACCTGCCAGGCAGACAGTATTGAATCACCTGCCAGGCAGACAGTATTGAATCACCTGCCAGGTATCTCAAATGGCCTGCCGGCAGACAGAATTGCCTACTTGGCAGTTTAGAGCAAAATATTATTTTTGTGATGGATCCATACTAAGTGTATTTTTTATTTATTTATTTATTTTGTTTAAAATGATACTAAAAGATTGAAAATTCACAACATGCTTCTAGCTTTATAATGTTATGGTAGTCTGTAGATGAGTACCTCACTCTTAAAACATGACCACAGATCTATATGTGGTGGCTCTTTTGTGAATGTTTTTACCAAAATTACTTTGATCCACACTTCTGTTTTTTTGTCCTGTAAACTTGAAGTGAGAGCACAACAAAAAAGGATTATAAAAATAAAATAAATAAATATTTGGAGAAGCAAAACTTTCACTGCCCACTCATCTTGCTCCTCTTCCTCCTCCTCAGTTTGCCAGCCTGGGACGGAGCCTGAACAGTCTGGATCCTGATAAAGGTACGAGCCTGTGTGTGTGCGTGTGCGTGTGCGTGTGCGTGTGCGTGTGCGTGTGCGTGTGCGTGTGCGTGCGCGTGCGCGTGCGCGCAGCGCGCGTGCTTGTGTTTGTGTGTGTGTGTGTGTGCGTGTGCGTGTGCGTGTGCGTGTGCGTGCGCGCGTGCGTGTGCTTGTGCGTGTGCGTGCGCGTGTTTGTGTGTGTGTGTGTGTGTGTGTGTGTGTGTGTGCGTGTGCGTATGCTTGTGTTTGTGTGTGTTTGTGTGTGTGTGTGTGTGTGTGTGTGTGTGTGTGCTTGTGTTTGTGTGTGTGTGTGATTGTGTTTGTGTGTGTTTGTGTGTGTGTGTGTGCTTGTGTGCTTGTGTGTGTGTGTGTGTGTGTGTGTGTGTGTGTGTGTGTGTGTGTGTGTGGTACGGGCACCGCGCTGAAGTCCTCCTCTCCTTCAATCTTTGCTCGTTTGACTAATTACTTGCCTGTGTGTGTATGTGTGTGTGTGTGTGTGCATGTGTTTGTGTGTGCATGTCTGTGTGTGTCTCAGAAGAGGAAGAGGAGGAGGAAGAGGAGAGTGAAGATGAGTGCCAGGAGCTGTCTCTCCCGTCGGACCCCACCGGCCTGGGGGAGGAGTCACTGGAGCCGCCCGCCAAGCTGGCGAGGACTGACACACGGGCACTATTCAGCATGGCGCACGGGGATAACTGATGCCACTCGCTCGCTCTCTCGCTCGCTCACGCCAACGCGCACACACAGGCTTACACACACGTGTGCACACAGCCAACTGGTCCGTGGGCATCATTCATGGTTCATCATGGTTCTAGCCGGGTTACACGCATACACACACACACACACACACACACACACACACACGAGTCTGACCGTTTTCTTGCCCATTGCTGTCCACTGAGCTGGAGCAGTCTGAAGGAGCTAGCTGTCTGTATGCGGCGTGTTAGCCTGTGTCTGGTGAGCTGAGATTCCCCCCCCCCCCCCCCCAGCTGTGACTGGAGTCATTCAAACTGAAGCCAGTCCTGGGAGTCCCTGTCAAAACCACCCAATGAACGCTTGCACAAAGAACGAAAGATGACGGACAGTTCGTTACCGTGGCTGCGTGTGGAACACAATGTCACGGCTGTCCAGTCCCCAGAAGGGCCACTGCTGTCAATCGAAGCCCTCGCCGGCCTACTGCACAGGTGGTGGGCGTGGCATGAGGATGTGAGTGACTGTAGCTGTAAGTGTGTTGCCGTTGCTGTTGTGGTCATGTGACGCGAGTCGTCTTTCTGCTTGGTTGAGTGCCTTCATGCCTTTGTGGTGTGCATTCGAGTGTGTCCACACGCGTGTGTTTTTACAACTGCCTTTGTGTGTGTGTGTGTGTGTGTGTGTGAGAGAGAGAGAGAGAGAGAGAGAGAGAGAGAGGGAGACTGGCGAATACACGTCTACTGGATTTATTTCCGAAATGCATTCAGAATCAAAACCAGGCTACACTGACTCGTTTTTGACGTCCCACGCCGATGTTGATAACTTAGTGCAGTCTCTTAAGGCACTTTGCACTTCTGTATTGGATTACGTGGCTCCTGTAACAATGAGATCAGCTCCCCCGTGGAGGTGTGACAGCGTTCGTTGTTTCAGACGTGAATGTAGGAGGGTGGAAATCCACCAAACTCCCCAAGTTCACCACTTTTATTTTTTTTTAAAAACAAGAACTTTTGTCTACATCTAAGGACACGGTTAAGGATGTGAGGGCTGCTTACTTCTCTAGTCTTGTATCTTCCAGTGAAAGAAACCGTAAAGTTTTGTTTGGCACATTAATCATTAATGTTGTTACTCCTAAATCTCCTGCAGTGCCTGGATTTTCAAACGACGACTCACCATTTTCCCTCCGTCTTTGTTGACAAGATTAGAGATGTTCAGGCTGATATCTCTCCCTCGTCCACCCCGTCAGCGAGTCATCCCTGGGCCGTCTACAATTGAAGTGTTTTTCCAAAAACTCACTCATCCCACTTTTACCAATTTTGAGAAAATCAACATTTTTGTTTACTTTAAATTGGAGTCTTTTGCATGAAAAATCACATTTTTATGCTTAAGTAATAGTGTTAAAGTAAAACTGCAATTGTAAAGTAAAACTACCTACCTAGAAAAGTATGTTTTATCAAAACTGGACTTAGTGAGGTTTGGTAAAACACTCTTCAGTTGGCCCAAAAACACTGCTGCCAAGCATCTAACCAGGTCCAACAGAAGGTCACACCCATCTTGGCGTCATTACACTGGTTTCCCATCAAATTTAGAATTGAATTTAAAATACTTGTGATTACCTATAGGGCTCAGCAGAGTCAGGTGCCTGCCTATATTAGTGAGTTACCCCATCCTTACACCACCAGTAGGTCTCTTATAGGTCTTTTGACCAAGGATTTCTGGCTGTCCCTCGGTCTAAACTAAAAACTAAAGGTGATCGAGCTTTCGAAACGGTTGCTTCCAAACTCTGGAACGGCCTCCCTTCAGACATAGGATCCGTGGATACTGTAAGACCCATCTGTTCAGACTGGCCTTAGTGGAGTTGTGTCTGTTTGTGTTGTGTCTGTAACTGTTTGTTTTAAGGTTATATTGTTTTGACTTACTGCTCATGAACCACTTTGTGATTCTGCTCTAGAAAGGTGCTATACAAATAAACCTTCTTTACTTACTCCTTAGGGCGTTTATCACACAGAGCAGTGATCTTCATTCGTGGTCGTGGAGAGCCGCTGGGTCTGCTGGTTTTTGGCTATTACCCTGCGATTCACTGATCGAATAAAAGCAGTCGATTACGCAGTTAAGTCACCACACCTGGTTTCTTGGGTCTGAATTGGTTTCTGATATTAAAGTGAAAGCGAATGCGAAAACCAGCAGACCCTGCGCCCCTCCAGGACCGGGAATTATGATCACTGACATAGAGCAACACGTTTTTCACAGAGCCCAGACAGCACAGGTCGGATCCTGAGAATGCTGCAGTGTGATTGGTCACAGGAGTGGGCGGAACTCTCCTGTGCTACCTGCGTAAACAGTTGGAATCGGAGCCTAATGACCTAGCACGCGGTACAGGTCTGCAGGTTCCCGTTTGCAAAATCTTCTTTGATTTTAACAAGCTTTTGTTACAGAATATTGTCATGTCTCATTGACCACAAGTTGATCACATTTCTGCTTGAACTGAAATTGCTTAGAAAACGCTTGAGTAAGAATATTGTTACGTATAAGAAATAATTATAATAAGAAATGATTTTGCTCTCTTAACTTTGTAAATGGAAGGTCTCGGGTGCCTTCTCATCAATACCAGTCGATAACAATTAAAACGGATACACACACACACACACACGTATACACACCCCAATCTCATAAAACACTACAGAAGATGACTTAGTATTATCCTTGAGACGGGAGGGTGCAAAAAGTAGTGAAAACAGGGTTTTGAATAATTAAGAGCGTACAATATCGCTCATTAGCTGTATGGTTTTTTGAATTCAAACAGCCTTCTCTGCCCAATGTTATCAAGGGTGTGAATCATTTTGGCGGTATATCTTTGGGTGATTAAAATTATTGTGTAAAATTATAGTAAGAAGCCAAAAACAAAGTTGTTTTAGATTTTGGTGTGAGGCATTTCTGATGTGTTTTTAGGGAACTGTAGCTCAGTGCTCAGGTGCTCTGCAGCTTCACTGCAGCCGTGTTTTATTTCTGCACCTCGGACTGAGGCTCTCCAGACATCCAGGAAGCCAACCATACGGTCTCTGTGTAGTCTCAGCTAAACACTCACACACTCTCTCTCTCTCACACACGCACGCGCACACGCACACTCACACACACACACACACACACACACACAGACAGGGCTGGACACATATTGGACAGCAAGTCTCAGCCCACTAGTGCAGAGATATGGGTGCTCCGAGCCATTGTGACATGCATGATTTCCCATAATCCCCGTCTGTGGGAACACTGCCCTCCTTTCTGTATAATTGCATCTTATCTATGTGGAAGTTCTAACTGTGTGCGCGTGTGTTTGAAAGGGACATTATGAAACTGCACACTTCTGTGTATGAACAACTATCTGGCATTATTTGTAACAGTGTTTATATCTTTATGTAGTTTTCTGTTTCGTTTTTACTCATCATAATGAACCCGGTGGCCTTCAGTCCGGTAATGTCCCGTGTTTCCGCGCTTGGCTTCACATCTGTTCCTTTTTACTTTTCATTTTGTGACAAAAACCCGCTCGCTTTTTCCTTTCACCCATTTCACCGGTCCGTAAAACAAACGGACAGCGTTGGCAGTTGACGTTTGTCGAGACGGTGTTGGGTTTGACCGTTTGGGAGCGTTTCATAGTGTGACACGGGTTTAGAACCAAGTGCCGTTTTGTGCTCAGTAGCCTGTGTGTGTGCATATTAAAGTAGGCGTGTCACTAGCCAAAAGCAACAACAGCAGTGTCTGCTTCTGCACCACTGCCTTCATCTAACCTGGAATTGGATGAAAACGAGAGAAAAATGCCCTCGATTCAAAAAAAAGAAAAATATATATATTTATTTTTATTGTTAAGATGGTTAAACCATTTTTTTTTTCCTCCTTATGTTCATTGATTTAGCACTATTGTCTTAGAGACTATAAGAGGGCTACTTTGAGCACTTCAGGAATGCACTTAAGTCGCTCTCCCTAATGCTATATGGAGCAGCCCAGGCTCGTGGCCTGCTTTTGTTTCTAAAAGAACCTCACAGTGTCTGAAAGGCAGAGAGGAGTAAACAGCACAGATCCATCCTGACCCAAAACAAAACATCCCCCTTTCCCTCAAAAAAATTTATAATTTGATCCTACTTATCAGTTCCTTGTCTGCTAAACACTTTAATTTATCTGTTGTTTCAACCCTAAAGGTTGTCTCAATAATATCCAGTGGGGCTTTCCCCACTAGTGCTACTTTCTACTGGTTCAGAAATGCTGGGTTAGCAGGAGGTATTTGTTCAACTAAGAGATGATTGAATGTGCCTTGGAAGGGTTAGAGAACGCAGTGCAGATGTGTTACTTTTGAATGAATAAATTAAGAATTTATCTCGAGTTCACATTGTCAAAAAGCTGTGTTTTGTTTTTGTTTTTATATAATGTTTATTTTACCTTGTGTTGCACATCAACCACATGTTGTACATAACGGGTCCACAATAAAAGGCAAGATACTATTTATTTACTTTGCACATTTATACAGTACTAACAGTACATTCAAAAGTACCCAAAAGACACCAGAAAGAAAAATAACTGATGTCATTTGACCGCCCTCTTGTGGACATATTATGAAAACCAGGGCAATTTGGATCGTTGACAGATGGCAGCTTCTATTGTTTGTGATTGAAAAAAGGTGCCCCTGAACATGTCAAGCCACGAGACTGAGTTTATGTTCTAAGTCTATATGGAAACCCTCTCTGGGAATAAATAAATGAAGACTTGGTTATCAGATCGCAGAGGGAACAGTTTCTCATGGGAAGGTTTAGATGGCAAACTGTTGCTGTGCCGGACCATTCAGCCGAATTTCTGACCATTCAGCATGCGTTCTGACAGCTCCTTGGCCCACATTACACCAGGCAAAAGGACTAATGCAAGTGCGCTGAACATCTCCAGTGAAAATGTCTTTGGTCGGCCCAGGTCAGCTACACCTCCATCGCTGTTCTGTTGCTGCTCTGGCTCCCTGCTCATCCGGCTGTGCGAGCACTCGGCGTGAGACTAAACCAGGGGGTGCAAGCGTGGGCGGAGTCAGTGCAGCTCCTCTGACGCTCACAACAGCAGCGGCAGTCGCGAGAGATGCTCGTCCGTCACGGCCCAGGTTCAGCCCCACACGCCAAACCCAAGAACTCCTCAAATATCACACTGCAATCAAATTTGAGCAGCTGCTTCCAGCAGGCTTGTGTGCGTGTGTGTGTGTGCGTGTGCGAGGCCCCATTACGTTCATACAGAGGGCCAGATCATGGTCCCGTGAGGCCCCTGGGCACATGTCTTTTGGTGTCTTGCCTTCCTCCTTGCAAAATCATCCACTAGATCATCAGAATCTAGCTGTCTGACAAGGTCTGACTCTATTGACATGTGACAATGAGCTGAGACGTGTTTGGCACATGCTACTCTGCTCATTTTTTATTCTGCCTAAAAGGGAAAATGTCCGCTCACCCTGGCAGTTCGTCACTGGCAAAGTTAGAAAAATCCGAAGTGCCACAAAAACATTGGGGAACGTCTCAAGCAATTTAGTTGGGCACTTCTCCCCCTCAGAGTCAGACATGAAAGACTTTAATTGGATGAGTTTGTTGGCAAAGTTCATGTCCAGGTCTGATGGATATGCAGCGGTTTTCTGTAGGTGCATGCTTGTAGCGTGGAACCGGTCAAGTATGACGTCCCAGAAATGTGCTATGAACACCATCTCTAAGGTGTCCAATTTAGCACATAGTCTAGCGGCCCCAATTCGAGTATCTCTTTTCTCATTATCATCATTGCACATACAACCGAAGGCCTCTCTAATGTGGGTGTAATTTCTCCACAGTGCCTTGGTTGACTCTGCCCGAGCACTCCACCGAGTACTGGACAGCGATTTTAATGTCATTCTGACATCTGTGTGTGGATGAAGAGCAAAATGTGTACAGTGGCTGCAACAAAAAACTCGTCACCCTCTGGGCTACTGCCGTCTAAGGTGTTAACACCAACTAAGTTAAGTGAATGCACTGCATAAGGCACATACTCTATCAGAAGGTTTTTTTGTTTCATGTGGGCCTGTAGCCCATTGTATTTTCCTGACATGTTGCTTGCATTGTCATATGACTGACCTCTAGTTTGAGAGGTTCAACCCAAGGCCCTCCACCATCAAAGTCACAGTCTGCTAAACTTTTACCAGTGTGACTCATTTGGCTCAAAGCCCAGGAATCGCTCCACCACATTCCCGCTGCTGTTAACAAACCGGAATATGAACGTCAATTGGTCCACATGTGACAGGTCTGGGGTGGAGTCAACTATTATTGAAAAATATTTGGCATCCCGATTCTCATCTGCTAGTTTGGCGAGATCTCTGACCCATTAGCTCAATGAGTTCATCACATATTGTCTATGACAAATAGGACACTGTGCCTCTCCCTTTTCCACCAAACTTTTTAATATGTTCAGCTAAGAATGGGTCAAATTGTGATAGCAATTCTATGATGCCAAGGAAATTACCGTTATGGGTTGACCCAAACCGTTCATCATCTCCCCAAAACGCAAGTCCTCTTTCACCCAAGAATGTCCCTCCAGTATTTACGTCCCCATCAAGTTGCTGCATGAGATCTGCATCTATAGCACTGCCCTTTGTCCGCTGGTGCAAGGCAAGCATGCGTGATCTGTGTTCTGCACTCTTTTCATGTTCCCCTATTCTTTCAGAGTGCTTCCAGACACTAAACCCCTGACTAAAGCCACCGAGCTTGCTGGAGAACAGTTTGCATGCAAAACAGTACACACAACCTGTTGAGGGTGAGTACAGTAGCCACTGTCTAGAAACCTTCTGCCCATTTGGCAATATACAGTTCAGAAGTTCATTGTTGAAATTTCTAGTCTTTCCACCAAGCGCCCAATCGGACTGGAGCTGGGTATGTTTGGAAGGGGGACTGCTCCTCTTTCAATAAGCACTGACTTAATGTCACTGGAAGTGCTTTGCCATAATGCAGGGTCAGTGACCTCATAGCACCAGGAATGGCTTGGTTGCTGATTTGATTCTTGTGAACTGCCCAACTGCTCCTGAGGTGGAAATGATGGTTCTTGTATACCATTAGCTGTTGAGGGTTCGCCTTCGAAGGATGGCTCTGTGGGAAGTGACATTACTGGAAACTGAACTAGTGCTAGTTCCTTCCTCACAGCTGCCAATAGTGCTGCTGTCATCATTATTACTATCAGGTTACTATTATTACTAACAGGTTACGATTTACTGATGACTAAAAACACCCTAACTAGCGAATAGGCTAGGTTAGCATGCATTCAGGTATCTGGTTTGACACACATATCAATCATTTCTGAATGCCTATAATTGGCTGCAGTAACTAGGCACAAGGACATGCCTTACCTGTTTGGGGTTCTTCTTCTTCCCTTTTAGCTGCATGTGATTAGACATTCTAATGCTTATATAACAATCGCTACTGAAAGCGATGGAGTTCTAGAACACCGACTTAGAATTTAGAAAAAACATTCCAAAAATCCCTACTCTTCAAAGGGTTAAATCTGGCTGGATTACCTTAGTAGAATGTCCTAAACGCTAGAATTATGCATTATGTGCAGATGTAACTCTTGTGCTACCAACCTCAAAATCATTCATGTAAATAAGGAAATGCAGAGCTCCCAACACTGATACTTCCCATACTACAGGGATGGGCAACTCCAGGCCTCGTGGGCCACTGTGTATGCAGGTTTTTGCTGCCACCAGTTACCCTGGCTCAATCAGCTAATTAGTCATATACACCAACACCGATTCACTCGTAAATTAGACCACAATAAAACGCTACAATACATGCATACAGGCACAAGAACATTCATCAGCTTCTGTTCATATCGCAGAATGTAACTAAAATATCAGATAATGTAAATAATTGGGCTAATTAAATAATTAGTAATTGGTGGCAGCAAAAACCTGCATACACACCGGCCCACGAGGCCTGGAGTTGCCTATCCCTGCCATACTACCTTTCTCAGTTCAGTGCTACTCTGGAGCCAATCCCAAACGCAGGAAGAAACTAATTTTGACTGAGAGAGGGTTCGATTAAGCGCCCGGGCATGGACCGGGTTAACTGGATTAGCACTGACTGCAACGATGATGACGACGACCTCGCAGCGATTACGGCTGGGTGGGCTTGTTGAGCCGTGTTTGCGCCGGTTCATGTTCGACTTAAATAAACAAGGAAGCCACTCCTTTGCCCATCTTCGCCGGGGAGCGTCACCAATGTGGGCGTAACGGCACACCGGTTCACTAAATCCAACCCACTCTGAGTCTCATGTGGTACTTTTTCCAAAATCTTTTTATAAGTACAAATATAATATCCTAATCCTGCTTTGTGTTAAAAACTCTGTATCTCCCTGAAAGAAGTCCAGGAGGTTGTTGGTTGGTCATGACATTCCCCTGCAAAAACCATCTTATCTCCCGCTCAAGACACCGTTTCATACCTGTGTGTCCCTGGTGGGGGGGTTATACTGCAGGGAGGTCAGAGCACAGAACAGACTCAGCGCAAATAGAGGGGGTCACACACATCTCCGATATGCATTTTGTCCTTTTGTTTTTAATAAAAAATATGAACAAAAATCAAATGAAGTACGCCATCACCTGTACTGCCCACAGAGACGGACCGTGTGGAACAGTCTACTGCAGCAGGTCTACAGGTGGGCTCAACACATATGTACATTAAAAAAATACATATTTAAGAAACAAGTCAACCCCATTTGACTATAACAGAGGAACAGACTCAATTAAACACAAAGGGGCAACGGAAGCAGCTTTGTTAGAGTCCAGCTGGGCGAGGCGCGGCCCACAGAGGCTGTCAGCAGCACAGTCTGAGACATGGGTCTGTACGCATAAGCACACACACGCGCACACACACACACACACACACACACGCACGCGCACACACACACACGCACGCACGCACACACACACACACACGTATGAAGATGCACGCACGGATGCACTCACACATACAGACGCATGCAATGTACACACATGCTGACACACTGCCACAAACACGCATGCATGCCTACAGACACACACTGACACACACACACACACACACACACAAGGACATAACAGTGTGAACAGGACACAGCCTGCACACGACTGCCTGCAGAGCCCCTGTCTCTCTCACACACACACACACACACACACTGCTCTGGTGGTACAAACTAACTGCCGCTCTGAACTGAGGAAGATGCTAAACGTAATGCTCTCAAATCAAGGGTCCGGTTTAAAACAGGGAAAAGAAACCGTGTTACTGTCTCCTAACAGTAATTGAATAGTCAGTTGCATTACCTGTCCGTATTAATGGGCTTTTAATAACAGTAACCACGGTAACTGGCGTGAGGCACCAGAACCAAGCCCACCCATGAGGACAAAAACAAGGTGCGTGTGTGGGCGCGCACGCACCAGCACGAGTGTGTGTATGTGCGTGTGTTTGTATGCATGTATGTGTGTGTGTGTGTCTGTGTGTGCGTGCTCATGTCGGTGTGTGCAAATGTGCGTGAGTCTTTGTGTGGGAATCTCTCCCTCTCACAGAACGATCCAGGTTCCCCGGTCACTGTCAGCCAGCACCTGCAAGGACGACCCTAAAAACAAGAATCATCATATTTGTTGACACGTTTACATTCATACATGATACGTACATACATTTACACACACGATGATACGTACATACATTTACACACACGATGATACGTACATACATTTACATTCATACATGATACGTACATTTACACACACGATGATACGTACATACATTTACATTCATACATGATACGTACATACATTTACACACACGATGATACGTACATACATTTACATTCATACATGATACGTACATTTACACACACGATGATACGTACATACATTTACACGCACGATGATACGTACATACATTTACACACACGATGATACGTACATACATTTACACACACGATGATACGTAGACATTTACACACACGATGATACGTACATACATTTACACACAATGATACGTACATACATTTACATTCATACATGATACGTACATACATTTACACGCACGATGATACGTACAGACATTTACACGCACGATGATACGTACATACATTTACACACGATGATACGTACATACATTTACACAGACGATGATACATACATACATTTACACACACGATGATACGTACATACATTTACACACACGATGGGCAAACACACCTTTGTGCAGGGCCTGGTTGGTCATCCGGTTTATGTAGCGAGAGCTGCTCTCAGGAACCAGCCACTTCATCACCGTGTTCACACACGACTTCCTGTACGAGCTCCACACACTGCCGCTGAGAGTGAGAGTGAGAGAGAGAGTGTGTGTTTACACACAACTTCCTGTACGAGCTCCACACACTGCCGCTGAGTGTGAGTGTGAGAGAGAGTGTGTGTGTTTACACACGACTTCCTGTACGAGCTCCACACACTGCCGCTGAGTGTGAGTGTGAGAGAGAGTGTGTGTGTTTACACACGACTTCCTGTACGAGCTCCACACACTGCCGCTGAGAGAGAGTGAGAGAGAGTGTGTGTTTACACACGACTTCCTGTACGAGCTCTACACACTGCCGCTGAGAGTGAGAGTGAGAGAGAGAGAGTGTGTGTGTTTACACACGACTTCCTGTACAAGCTCCACACACTGCCGCTGAGAGTGAGAGTGAGAGAGAGAGTGTGAGACAGAGAGAGAGAGACACACAAGACCTTCGCAAGGACTCTGAAGGATGCAGCTCTGGGCCGAAACCAAACCAGCCCCCCACGCAACATTGCAGACAGGATCTTGCACCGGATGCCCCCCGCCCACACACACACACACACACACACACACACACACACACACACACACACACATCTGTACATCAACTCCAGGCCCAGGCTCGGCCACGCAACACTGCCCGGTCACCCTCCACACCACAGCGTTTCACCAGGCCACCCCTAGAATCTAGTCTCACCCCCCAATTCCCATAGAGATCTATTCAAATGCAGAGAGGTTATAGTATCGCTTGTAACAGTACCTGAAAAATAAGATATCGAGAGTCTTTTGATGTTGATGGGTCACAGACATCACAAATTAACAGCATGCAAAGGATATGCGACCAAATATGAAATATGACACTTTAAAAATACATTAAAGCAAAGGGTATGAATGCTTATGTACATGAGATTTCAGTTTTTGATTTTTAATACATTTGCAAAACTTTCTAAAAAACATGTTTTCACTTTGTCATTATGGGTTATTGAGTGTAGACTGATGGGCAAAAATGGCAATTTTATCCATTTAAAATTAAATCTACAACACAATAAAGTGTGGAAAAAGTGAAGGGAGATGTATACTTTCAGGCACCACTGCATATGGCTCAAACTGGATAAAAAAATGTACTAAAATGGAAGCAAAGAATTATACCTATGAGCAGCTTACACACCCCCATCAGAATCCCCATATTTTAAGGAGGAATTTTTCAACACCCTACAAACAGAGATTAGCCATTTCCAGGCCCAGGGAAATGTGCTGCTCTGTGGTGATTTTACCGCCCGAACAGGCACGGAACCTGACTGTAGTGTTGCACTGTACACCGAAACTTCGGTACTTTTTCGATACTTAAAAAAAAAACGGTTCGGTAATAGAATTTTCCGACGTTCGGTACTTTAAAAATTTTTTTTATATTATTCTTTTTTTTAATATAATCTTTTTTTTCTTTTTCTTTTATGTAGCTGCAATATTTCCCTTACCACAGAATGCTGGAATGATCAAAAAAACATCTGGAAAAACCCTTGCCAAAACAGCTTCGGTTTCCCGTTAGGCCTAATTAAATTTTCAGTGGCAGCACTGATATTATGAGGGTGTAATTACAGTTTCCGCCTCTACGCAAAATGGCGCACTTTCGTCCGTTTCGCTATCTGACCAGAACTCTTACATTTTAGTGTAGAGTAAAAGCTAATACTGCAGAGGCAGGAGTTTGATTCTGCCTGTTTTTAAGGACTGATTATGGATCAGCACTATGGAGGAGTCTCAAAAGCAGCTCTACAGTGCTGCAAAGATAGCTGATCCAGAAACAGTCCTTAAAAACCGGTAGAAACAAACTCCTTGTCCTGGGTTTAAGTTGTATAGTTCTGAATATCATTTGTGAAGCTAAGGGGGGTTTATTGTATATAAGTTCTGTTTTAGGTTTATTAATATTATAAATAACTAATATTTATTTACCATACGACTTTGTGAGCAAATGTTATTTTAGCTCAGAATGGAGAAATGTACCACTTTGTTACCAGCACCCTCCCCATGTGTGCGACGACTCTCCGTACCCCCGACCTGCGCGATGATACTACCTCGGCCCGCATGCGCGTTTGATGACACCGCGTGTACGCGCAACAACACTGGTAGTTTCGAGGGGCCTACTACCCGGCCTGAAAAAAAATCTAGGGGAAACACTGTACTGTATGTTACTATTCTGAAATAAATGTATTCTGTAGCAAATTTCTGAATGATACAGCTTCTTCTTCAGTTCGAACTTAAAACCATGGATGTGCAGGGAATATTTATTTAGATATTGACATTTAAATAAAACTAGTAGAAACGAGGAGGAAATTGCCTCTGAAGGGCCAAAGTAAATAGGGTTAAGGTCATTTCAGTAGAGGTACCGAGTATCGAATCAGTATCGTTTCAGTTTCAAGTACCGTTTCAGTATCGAGTATCATGATACTAAACCTGGTATCGGTATCGAAGTCAAAATTTTGGTATCGTGACAACACTACCTGACTGTGTTAAAAATAACCAAAACCCACTAGATAGTCCAATCACAATGCAAGAGTTAACATCAAAACTACACTCTCTTAAAAACTAGAAAAGCTTGTGGGCCTGACAGCATCAGGACTGAGATGCTCTAAAACAGCACCCCTGAGCTGGAAATTATTCGACCTAGTACTCATTTCCGGCTACTTTCCTCACACCTGGAACCAAGGGCTTATATCCCCAATCTATAAAAATGAAGATGAATCGGACCCCAATAATTACAGAGGCATCTGTGTAAGCAGTAACCTGGGGAAGGCATCCATAACAACAGAATAATAATCTAACTTTTTTTTAATTTTAATTTTTTTATTCTTTCCTGATTGTACCCTTTCTCTACCCTTTTTCTCCCAATTTGGTAGCCAATTGGACCCTATGCACTTCGATTCCCCCGTGTAAGAACTGCTAGAGAATCGTCCGGTAGTAGGAAAGAGGGCGCCGCGTCCTCTTCAGGGCGCGACTCCGCGAGATCCTAACCGTAATTCCAGCTCGCCCAGGGCGAGTCCCTCCCCCCCACCCCGGGAGCAGCCGCCAATTGCCGCTCAGTGTCCTGAATAAGAGGCAAATTGGTTTTCTTCCAAATCATCACACAAGCGATCATATTTACACCCTACACACCCTGATCAATAAACAGGTCCACCAAACATATTTACACCCTACACACCCTGATCAATAAACAGGTCCACCAAACATATTTACACCCTACACACCCTGATCAATAAACAGGTCCACCAAACATATTTACACCCTACACACCCTGATCAATAAACATGTCCACCAAACATATTTACACCCTACACACCCTGATCAATAAACAGGTCCACCAAACATATTTACACCCTACACACCCTGATCAATAAACAGGTCCACCAAACATATTTACACCCTACACACCCTGATCAATAAACAGGTCCACCAAACATATTTACACCCTACACACCCTGATCAATAAACAGGTCCACCAAACATATTTACACCCTATACACCCTGATCAATAAACAGGTCCACCAAACAGATTTACACCCTACACACCCTGATCAATAAACAGGTCCACCAAACATATTTACACCCTACACACCCTGATCAATAAACAGGTCCACCAAACATATTTACACCCTACACACCCTGATCAATAAACAGGTCCACCAAACATATTTACACCCTACACACCCTGATCAATAAACAGGTCCACCAAACATATTTACACCCTACACACCCTGATCAATAAACAGGTCCACCAAACATATTTACACCCTACACACCCTGATCAATAAACAGGTCCACCAAACATATTTACACCCTACACACCCTGATCAATAAACAGGTCCACCAAACATATTTACACCCTACACACCCTGATCAATAAACAGGTCCACCAAACATATTTACACCCTACACACCCTGATCAATAAACAGGTCCACCAAACATATTTACACCCTACACACCCTGATCAATAAACAGGTCCACCAAACATATTTACACCCTACACACCCTGATCAATAAACAGGTCCACCAAACATATTTACACCCTACACACCCTGATCAATAAACAGGTCCACCAAACATATTTACACCCTACACACCCTGATCAATAAACAGGTCCACCAAACATATTTACACCCTACACACCCTGATCAATAAACAGGTCCACCAAACATATTTACACCCTACACACCCTGATCAATAAACAGGTCCACCAAACATATTTACACCCTACACACCCTGATCAATAAACAGGTCCACCAAACATATTTACACCCTACACACCCTGATCAATAAACAGGTCCACCAAACATATTTACATCCTACACACCCTGATCAATGAACAGGTCCACCAAACATATTTACACCCTACACACCCTGATCAATAAACAGGTCCACCAAACATATTTACATCCTACACACCCTGATCAATAAACAGGTCCACCAAACATATTTACACCCTACACACCCTGATCAATAAACATGTCCACCAAACATATTTACACCCTACACACCCTGATCAATAAACATGTCCACCAAACATATTTACATCCTACACACCCTGATCAATAAACAGGTCCACCAAACATATTTACACCCTACACACCCTGATCAATAAACAGGTCCACCAAACATATTTACACCCTACACACCCTGATCAATGAACAGGTCCACCAAACATATTTACATCCTACACACCCTGATCAATGAACAGGTCCACCAAACATATTTACACCCTACACACCCTGATCAATAAACAGGTCCACCAAACATATTTACATCCTACACACCCTGATCAATAAACAGGTCCGCCAAACATATTTACACCCTACACACCCTGATCAATAAACAGGTCCACCAAACATATTTACACCCTACACACCCTGATCAATAAACAGGTCCACCAAACATATTTACACCCTACACACCCTGATCAATAAACAGGTCCACCAAACATATTTACACCCTACACACCCTGATCAATAAACAGGTCCACCAAACATATTTACACCCTACACACCCTGATCAATAAACAGGTCCACCAAACATATTTACACCCTACACACCCTGATCAATAAACAGGTCCACCAAACATATTTACACCCTACACACCCTGATCAATAAACAGGTCCACCAAACATATTTACACCCTACACACCCTGATCAATAAACAGGTCCACCAAACATATTTACACCCTACACACCCTGATCAATAAACAGGTCCACCAAACATATTTACACCCTACACACCCTGATCAATAAACAGGTCCAACAAACATATTTACATCCTACACACCCTGATCAATGAACAGGTCCACCAAACATATTTACACCCTACACACCCTGATCAATAAACAGGTCCACCAAACATATTTACATCCTACACACCCTGATCAATAAACAGGTCCACCAAACATATTTACACCCTACACACCCTGATCAATAAACATGTCCACCAAACATATTTACACCCTACACACCCTGATCAATAAACATGTCCACCAAACATATTTACATCCTACACACCCTGATCAATAAACAGGTCCACCAAACATATTTACACCCTACACACCCTGATCAATAAACAGGTCCACCAAACATATTTACACCCTACACACCCTGATCAATAAACAGGTCCACCAAACATATTTACATCCTACACACCCTGATCAATAAACAGGTCCGCCAAACATATTTACATCCTACACACCCTGATCAATGAACAGGTCCACCAAACATATTTACACCCTACACACCCTGATCAATAAACAGGTCCACCAAACATATTTACATCCTACACACCCTGATCAATAAACAGGTCCACCAAACATATTTACACCCTACACACCCTGATCAATAAACAGGTCCACCAAACATATTTACACCCTACACACCCTGATCAATAAACAGGTCCACCAAACATATTTACACCCTACACACCCTGATCAATAAACAGGTCCACCAAACATATTTACACCCTACACACCCTGATCAATAAACAGGTCCACCAAACATATTTATACCCTACACACCCTGATCAATAAACAGGTCCACCAAACATATTTACACCCTACACACCCTGATCAATAAACAGGTCCACCAAACATATTTACACCCTACACACCCTGATCAATAAACAGGTCCACCAAACATATTTACACCCTACACACCCTGATCAATAAACAGGTCCACCAAACCAAAAATGGAAAAGTTTTTGCCTGCTTCATTGATTTCAAAAAAGCATTTGATTCTATTTGGCATGGAGGATTATATTACAAACTTCAAAGTGGTGTAGGGGGTAAAGTATAGTATGATATAATTAAATTCATCTACACAGAAAATAAGTGCGCAATAAGAATTGGCAACAAAAGGACAGAGTATTTCAAACAGAGTCATGGTGTGAGACAGGGCTGCAGTCTGAGTCCGACACTGTTCAATATCTACATTGATAGTCTGCAGCCCCTGGGCTCACACTATACAACATGTAAGTAAAATTTCTTCTCTATGCAGATGACCTGGTTCTGCTGAAAACAAGTTGTTAAAGAAGACTAAAATAATGATCTTCCAAAATCAATTGCTTTAATTGACCAATTAAGTGGCGCGTAACAACAAAAACCAGCAGACCCTGCGGCTCTCCAGGACCAGGGTTGGTAAACAAACAGCTAGACGACAGACAGACCCACAGCCATGTCTGATAATGACAGGAGGCCTTACCTGGTCTGACCCTTCAGCTCTGTGAGGTCACCGATGCCCACAGTGCGACACACCCCCGTGCTGAGGTCCCAGCTCACCTGCACGCTGGAGTGGTACGTGTTGGGCCTGAACACAGAGAAGCCTGCAGTTACACTTACGTCCAGCAGATGTGCTGTGCAATAAAACTAACAATCACAGCAAGAGCAGCCAGGCAAAGAGATATCTGAAATCTCCTCTCAGACAATCGCAGGTGTCAGAGCCAGTAAGACACTGCACACTTATCACACACTCACACACACCTGCAGTGTTCCTCTTCAGCATTGGAGAAGGCCAGCAACAGGAGCCCAATGTTGATCACCACCGTGTTCGTCTCTGGACACACCTGTCACACAAATAGTCAGTCAAAACAACCCGACCAATCAGAGACCAGCAGCACAGCCCGCTGCCCCTCCCGAGCACAAGGTCTGAAGAGCGAGCGAGCGGCAGTCTGAGGAGGAAGGTAGGGAGCGAGTGAGCGGCAGTCTGAGGAGGGAGGGAGCGAGTGGCAGTCTGAGGAGGGAGGGAGGGAGCGAGTGAGTGGCAGTCTGAGGAGGGAGTGAGCGGCAGTCTGAGGAGGGAGGGAGGGAGCGGCAGTCTGAGGAGGGAGGGAGCGAGTGGCAGTCTGAGGAGGGAGGGAGAGAGCGGCAGTCTGAGGAGGGAGGGAGGGAGCGAGTGAGTGGCAGTCTGAGGAGGGAGGGAGCGAGCGGCAGTCTGAGGAGGGAGGGAGCGAGTGGCAGTCTGAGGAGGGAGGGAGTGAGCGGCAGTCTGAGGAGGGAGGGAGGGAGCGAGTGAGTGGCAGTCTGAGGAGGGAGGGGGGGAGCGAGTGAGTGGCAGTCTGAGGAGGGAGGGAGGGAGCGAGTGAGTGGCAGTCTGAGGAGGGAGGGAGGGAGCGAGTGAGTGGCAGTCTGAGGAGGGAGGGAGGGAGCGAGTGAGCGGCAGTCTGAGGAGGGAGGGAGGGAGCGGCAGTCTGAGGAGGGAGGGAGGGAGCGAGTGAGTGGCAGTCTGAGGAGGGAGTGAGCGGCAGTCTGAGGAGGGAGGGAGGGAGCGAGCGGCAGTCTGAGGAGGGAGGGAGCGAGTGGCAGTCTGAGGAGGGAGGGAGGGAGCGAGTGAGTGGCAGTCTGAGGAGGGAGGGAGGGAGCGAGCGGCAGTCTGAGGAGGGAGGGAGCGAGTAAGCGGCAGTCTGAGGAGGGAGGGAGGGAGTGAGCGAGCGGCAGTCTGAGGAGGGAGGGAGTGAGCGGCAGTCTGAGGAGGGAGCAAGTGAGCGGCAGTCTGAGGAGGGAGGGAGCGAGTGAGCGGCAGTCTGAGGAGGGAGGGAGTGAGCGAGCGGCAGTCTGAGGAGGGAGGGAGGGAGTGAGCGGCAGTCTGAGGAGGGAGGGAGTGAGCGGCAGTCTGAGGAGGGAGCAAGTGAGCGGCAGTCTGAGGAGGGAGGGAGGGAGTGAGCGAGCGGCAGTCTGAGGAGAGAGGGAGTGAGCGAGCGGCAGTCTGAGGAGGGAGGGAGCGAGCGAGCGGCAGTCTGAGGAGGGAGGGAGGGAGGGAGGGAGGGAGCGATGTGAGCGGCAGTCTGAGGAGGGAGTGAGCGAGCGAGCGGCAGTCTGAGGAGGGAGTGAGCGAGCGGCAGTCTGAGGAGAGAGTGAGCGAGCGGCAGTCTGAGGAGGGAGTGAGCGAGCGACAGTCTCAGGAGGGAGGGAGTGAGCGAGCGGCAGTCTGAGGAGGGAGCGAGCGAGCGGCAGTCTGAGGAGGGAGGGAGGGAATGAGCGAGCGGCAGTCTGAGGAGGGAGGGAGGGAATGAGCGAGCGGCAGTCTGAGGAGGGAGGGAGGGAATGAGCGAGCGGCAGTCTGAGGAGGGAGGGAGGGAATGAGCGAGTGGCAGTCTGAGGAGGGAGTGAGTGAGCGGCAGTCTGAGGAGGGAGTGAGGCGAGCGGCAGTCTGAGGAGGGAGTGAGTGAGCGAGCGGCAGTCTGAGGAGGGAGTGAGCGAGCGGCAGTCTGAGGAGGGAGTGAGCGAGCGGCAGTCTGAGGAGGGAGTGAGTGAGCGAGCGGCAGTCTGAGGAGGGAGTGAGCTAGCGGCAGTCTGAGGAGGGAGCGAGCGAGCGGCAGTCTGAGGAGGGAGGGAGGGAGGCAGGGAGCGAGCGAGCGAGGGGACTCACATCCAGGATGACGACGTCGTAGTCACTGAAGGAGCAGAACTGGGGAGCCCAGGCGGCATCGTTCCGGATCACCTCGTTGATCACATACTCAAAATCCAGCGTGAGCTGCTCCACGCACACACACTGCGCCAGAGAGAGAGAGGGAGACCCAGTTCAGCCCCACTGCACCTCAGCACACACAAACACCCAACACACACAAACAAACAGACACACACACACAAAAACAAACACACCCAACACACACAAACAAACAAACACACCTGGCTGTGGCTCTGTCCAGGGATCAGCTGCAGGCTGCGGCCCTTCAGGTCAGTCACAGTAAAGGGTAACTGTACTTTGTCATCTTCATATTCTGAGAGAAACAGAAGGCAGAGAGAACAGTCAGATCCACCACCACTGTCTCCTACACACCTCCCACTGTCAAATGTACAGCTTTCCTATTAGCCACTGCATTGGTCCCACATAGACCTGTCCAATCGATTTATGTATTTAAAATGTTTAAAATTGAGAAATCAGTTGCATTACATTTAGGGCCTGATTTACTAAGGCCTTTAGCGTTTGCAAAACCTCTGAGCACACGCAAGACCAATAACATGACCAATGATTGGTCATGGTATTTGTTTTGCACCAATCATTGGTTGTTATTAGTTTTGCGTGCGCTAAAAGGTATTGCACACGTTAAGGTCTTAGTAAATCAGGCCCTTAAGGTTTAGGGATTTAGCAGACTCTTTTCCAGAGTAACTTACACAGGCTACAAAGGCAGTGCCCCACACAACCTTGGAGATTTCATTAGAAAGGAAGGTGGATTATTTTTATTCACACATGCGTACACAGACCTGGTCAGGCGGTTACAACTCAGTCACAGCCAGTGTTGGGTTTGGCCCTGTCCTTACCGGTCAGGCAGTTATACGGTCAGTCACAGCCAGTGTTGGGTGTGGTCCTGTCCTTACCGGTCAGGCAGTTATACTGTCAGTCACAGCCAGCATTGGGTGTGGTCCTGTCCTTACCGGTCAGGCAGTTATACTGTCAGTCACAGCCAGCATTGGGTGTGGTCCTGTCCTTACCGGTGTCCTGATCCAGAGCTCCAGGCTGCTGTAAGCAGTACTTCAGCCGCGTGTAGTTCACGTATCCCGGCTCAGTGGAGACGGGCTCCTGGGGCGAGCGGGGGGACAGGCAGGAAGAGGAAGTGGAGGACGGTGACATCATCACCGTGGCGTCGGAGCGGGCGGCGTCTTCGGGACCCTGCCGCTCCGGCGCCCGGAGGGACGGCCCGGGACTCGCGCCCCCCGCTCCCGCCTCGCCCCGCCCCCTCCTCTCTGCATCCCCCTCCCCCGCCCCCGTCCCCGCCCGCTCGGCCGCCCTCTCCGGGACCGCCCCTCGCCCCTGCGCTCTCCTGAAGATGTCGGCCGCAAACTCCCGGGCCCTGGCAGCCGCCTGCGATTGGCCGGGAGAGGCCGGGGCGGGGCAAGGCTGGGCGGAGTCCGGAGTGGGGTCGGGGGAACCCTGAGCGGAGGTGGTGGGCCCCGCGGGAGGTGGTCCGGACCGGGACGCCCGCTTCCTGTACAGGATCTGACCCGATTCGCCCTGCGACCCAGCTGAGTGACAAAACACAAAAGAACAAACAGACACTTAGATACAGACTAACCAGTCAACTATTAATGCATCAGTACTACCTCTGTATGCATCAGTACTAGCTCTGTATGCATCAGTACTACCTCTGTATGCATCGCCATAAGAGAAACCATGTGAAACCACACATTACATTACAGGCATTTAGCAGACGCTCTTATCCAGAGCGACTTAAACTTTTGACCATTTTTTACATATTATCCATTTATACAGCTGGATATATACTGAAGCGATTCAGGTTAAGTACCTTGCTCAAGGGTACAAGGGCAGTGTCCTACCTGGGAATCGAACCTGCAACCTTTCGGTTACAAGGCCAGTTCCTTAACCATTATACTACACTGCCGCCAATCAGCTTCCGCGGCTTCCGACAGGCTTCACACTCTTTCACTCAAACATAAGTGTGCTCCACATCACTTATTACTTGTGTTGAGGCAGTTGTAATCTCTCCTGACAGATGTTCACATAAATATTAACATCTGTCGGCGCACATCTGGCGTTACCTAAATTAAAGCAGACGAGAACTTCCTGTCGGAAGCCGCGGAAGCTGACTGGCCCGACCAATCATGGTTGGGCGGTGCACATGTAAACAGAATCGATGGGAAACACCGCATGGGTACTGATGTACCGATAGCCTACAATTACATTTTTTGTAACGGTGGTGATATGATCATTACAAAATGGATGAATCGCCTGAGAAAACACAGAAAAAACATAAATGTGGACGAGGAGGAGATCCGACAAAACCGATGTGCCAGTAAAAAACAATATAACCATGCAACTTCACACAGAAGAGACTAATCTGTGGCTCACAGTAGATGGCGTAACTTTAAAAAAAATAAAATAAAAAAAAGATTAAACATTGCACATATAAACACCAAACTGCGTACCTAACTCTGTGATAATGTAACTAGGCCTATATAGTTGCGTAGCCATATATTGCATTTGCATTAAAAGCAATGACAATTTAACTAATTGCTAATCAAAAGGCTAATTGTAGCCCAGATGCAGTAAATTAGCCTCCTATTTGCAGCCTATGAGGCGGCGTAGGCTACGTCTGCCTTCCAGTGGTCACTGTTGGAAAGAACGTAGCTACATTCTGCATAATTTACTTTATTAATTAGTTATTTACTCCACTTATATCCTCCCGGTTCCCTTGTTTCCAGACGTGCTGATCTACATAAGTGGTGATTAATTCCAGCTGCAGGTCTATACTGTATACTGGAAGGTTCGAAATTGATTGCCATCCTCATTATCTTCAGGTTCTTCCGAGTTTGGCAATGTATAATTTAGCTATAAAAATCGAAAACATTGTATATAATATTGAATAGAATGTATCCTAATTTGTGAAATAATCCTGTTCAAAAGTTTCCCTGTAATCTCCATTGCATTCTCGTTCGAAGAGTTGCCTATCGGACTAGAAACACAACAGAACTTGGAAGGGCAGGCTCTTCCTGCGGATATGGTAGCTGGTAGTTCCGAGCCCTGAGATTCACTGTACACTCCCAGAAGCTAAATCATTTAGCCGATGGGTTCCGAGATTGAGGTAGTTGTAGTTGCTGAACATCTTTTGACAAAGACTAAAGACCCACCTCAAACTTTATCAGGTTTCCGTCAGGTCAAACTTTTTCTGGCACTGTTCCAAATCTCTGCACTTTCATGAACACGGGATATACAGAAAGGACAGCTCACTATATTTGCCAGGATAACTGATCATTCTAACAGCACAGCTGATTCTAAACGCAGTTATGCATTTGATTTTGTGAGCTGCGCCGGATACGAGCGCCTGCTGACCGGATGTGATGTCATAAGTGACAGAGCAGCGTTTAGGGGGCGGGTACCTGGGCAGAGAGACACGGCGCAGGCCACCAGTGAGTAGCTAGTGTTGAGCAGGATCACCTGGTCTTTCTTCAGCTGGAAGGCAGGTTGGAAGGTGGGGAAGGGGTAAACCACCTGATAGCGTGAGTTAAGCACAAAGCCGTGCTCCAGGCACTCGCTGCCCCCTGGAGGAGGGGAGAAGACATCGTACAGCTCATGCAGTCACAAAACACAAGCAACAAACAGGAAGTTACAGCATAGCACATAATGCACTCTACCAGGGAGGGGGAGAGGGGGGGGCACAGAGATATAGAGAAAGAAGAGAGAGAGAGAGAGAGAGACAGAGACAGAGAGAGAAAGAGACAGAGAGAGAAAGAGACAGAGAGAGAAAGAGACAGAGAGAGAAAGAGACAGAGACAGAGAGAGAGAGAGAGAGACAGAGAGAGAGAGAGAGAGACAGAGAGAGAGAGAGAGAGAGAGACAGAGAGAATAAGGAAGGGAGTGTCCAAGCATTAGAGAAACAGAGGAAGAATACACAATACAAAAAAACCCCAGAAAATAAAATGTAACCATTGGCAAAAAAAAAAAAAAAAACCCATTAACTTCCTCTGTGTTTTACGGCGATTGTGACCAATAACTCAAGGAGAGACGCTCAGGACTTCTGAGAAAAAACAGGGAAATAAACTCAGTAATAATATATTAGCTGTTAGCGACAGCTAGCTAACCAACTATACCCAACTTTGATTGGTAAATCGATCTATAAAGTTATTGCAGGTACAAATCTGTAAAAACAACATGCTTTCTTAGTAGTCTTACTTGAAAATTTGAAAGTAGTAGATTTATAAATAATTGGTTTCATACTGAAGAACCATTTTACTATCCCTGGCTGAACGGTGGAGAGAGCAAACGTACTGCAGATGTTCTCAGTAGCGTACCTGTGCGTATAGAGGAGGAGGGCGGGGGGCTGCATTGGGCACAGGGTCTGGAGGGGGGCATGGAGGCGATGGTGATGTAGATATCCCGGTTATTCTCATCACTCATCATCAGGGTCATCAGGGTGCTGTCACACACACACACACACAGAACACAAGTGCATAAATACATAATCATTTCCACAGATAAAACAGTAAAAATCCAAGTTATCTTGCACACTGAATTTCGCCACAACTGTTTTTTTCAATCCAAAAGAATTTGGATATATGGCAGTCATATGCCCAAGTAAGAGCTGCACTCACATACACTCATCCAAACAGGAAGTTCCTCCGTAGGTGAACTGATAAGGTACCCAATGAGTACCTTTCTTCAAGTCAAGACTGAGCATACCCACGCCAGGACCACTGGCATTCACAGTACAGGCAAAAGAAGGGCAGTGATCTTACTTGAAGCCGAAGATGACTATTTTGGAATGATCATTGGGCCATTCGCACACGGTCAGGTAGAGGTCACTGTAGATATCCTCTCCAGCAAACAAGCGCACGTGGTGCACCTGCGGAAAGATGAAGATGAAGCCTGTATTACATGTGCATCAATTTCCTATCATATAAGAAACCAGGACATAGCTTTAGAATTTACTGATATGATTGTCCAATAAACATCAACAATATAGCATTGTACCACAAATCAATCAAATTCAATCTAAACTGCCATTGGCTAACAGTGCTCCAAAGAGAGATGCGTATGTAATATGCGACTTTGCCGTCTCAGCCCCTCCACCCAACCAACTTTATCCATTCAGCACTCATTATGCCTGCCTGATTGTTCACTCAGAAACATGTTTATCGTCTTGTGCTCATTTTGTAGGAAAATGGCAGTTGTTGGCCAAAACAACTGTGCGTGACAATTCCGAAATGAAGGCTCGGTTCTCGGGTTTGTAGTTCTTCAGTTCACGCGACCTTGGTTCATAAAGATGGGTCAGCCTTGGAAAATCAGCCAATGACCTTGAGGAACAGCACCAGGCGAACTGAACGAGGCAGACGCGTAATGAAATAGGCTACCAGAGAGCTGCGCGCTCAAAAGAATGGGAGCCGACAGCGCTAGTCAGCCCTGGCTGAACGGCTACGTGTGAGCCTGTGTGTGTGTGGCTCCTCAGAGGGGACCAGCGGCAGAGACGGGGGGCGCGCTTCACCTGTTTGAGGCGGCTGTGCAGGTTGAACTCCCACCAGTACAGGTGGTAGGTGTAGAAGGAGAAGTCGTCATCCTCGCCACAGTCGCTGGTGTAGGAGAGCACATAGCGTCCGCACTTTGTGAAACCCAGGAAAATGTGCCTGCGAAGGATGGGAGGATTATAAGGAGCGAATAGAAAGCCTCCATTGGACCTATAGTGTGAAAGAGAAGAAAAAAGTCCCCTCACACACACACACACACACACACACACACACACACACACACACACACACACACACACACACACACACTGCTCTTAGGAACTCCTCGCTGACAATGGTCTTGAGCGGCACGCAAACACGAGGAGGAAGCTTCCGGAACAAGCGCTGCGACAGATGACCTGATAACTGACAGAGGGGGAAAAAAAACAACAAAAAAAAACAAAAAAAACAACACACACCCCTTAAAAAATGTACCAGGACATCATCACAATTATGTTCAGCTTCACCCACACAAAATGACAAAATGCTCATCCTTTGCACAAGATTCTTGTATTTTCTGCATATGTTATACCTTAAACCGTACAATTTTGTCTGTCTAAAGCAGGGGTAGGGAACCCTGGTCCTGGAGAGCCACAGGGTCTGCTGGTTTTAGTTGTTATTCGCCACTTAATTGATAAATTAGAGCAGTTGATTACACAGTTAACTCACCTCACTTGGTTTCTTTGGTCTATGTAGTTGCTGGATTTAAGGTGAAAACAAAAACCAGCAGACCCTGCGGCTCTCCAGGACCAGGGTTCCCTACCCCTGGTCTAAAGTGACCTCTAGTTCATTCCTAATACTAACCTTGGTAAAGTGAATCTAAGTACGAATGGGAGCAAACAATCAAACAGCACAACGAGCCTGCTAATGGCAGGGCAGGACTGGCCTAACCTGATACAAGTCCAAGATGGCAACTAACCAACAACATCCAAGCCGTGGGCGCTCGCTTGCGTGTGTGACGTGCTTGCTATACATACTGGCTGTGTAATTAACTCTTAACATGTTAACGTGCACTGGATGGACATTAACTTACAATCTGATGACTTAGTTGGGTAGCCACACGTCAGATATGCATGAAATCATGACAAGACACAAATATGGCCAACTTGTGTCGACACAATGTGTGATTTAACGTAAATGTTTTTCCCCTCGCAAACGTAGGTTGACAGCTCGCTAGCGTGTTAGTCTGTGGTCCGTCATGCTTTCAGTACAATGTTGGCTTCTTATATAAAACATGCAAAGAGCAACTTAGCTCGCAAGTTAGCCAGCTAAGCAAGTCACCTCTCCTCGTCCGATACAAACAATGTCTGCGTTCAGGTACCCAACATTTAAGTTCCATTGTAGAAGCTGGCTAGCTACCAAGCCAGGATCTTTTTGGGAAATGGCAAGTGAATAAATAATATCAGAGTACATTTAAACCAATAATTACAGGACATCAGCTTTATATTGGGCATCTGTCTGCCAAAAACCTAACAAACTAACGTTACAACAATGGTCGGCCCGGCAGATATGGCTGGCTAGCTTGCTAACAGTTAAGTCGCCTCTTGTACCGAAACATTAACCTCGCCCGTTCTCTAAAAGAAAGCAACTGAGCCCCGTTAATCGTTCAATAACAGTATTTTCATGTGTCACTGCTTACCCTTCCACGGTTAAGGAGCTTGACGACGTGCTCTTTATGCTTCCTCTGTGTTTTCTGTTTGTTTTCATCCTTTACTGATTTCGAGCTGGGCGCCATTTTCGGCCGCTGAGTACTTCTTTGGCGGGCCCACCTACTAGCCCACACCGAATTCCCATTGGTTCATTCTTCTTTCGAGACGTCTACAATTTGCTGCAGCAAGCATCAATCAAAGTCCAAGCATGCTCATTACCGGGGCCTTTCGCTGATCTTGGGACAGTTCCAGACTATTGTCACATAGTTGTGCATTATATTGAGGTAGTTTAGAATGATTCTGAATCGGTTTCTGGAAATACGGTCACCCGACAATCAGTTAATTTTTGGTTTGAGGCCTTAACGAATGGGAGACAGCAAGGTTGCATTCCCTTTGAGGCGTTATGACTTCCTGACTAGATTTATACAAATTACTTCAGAAGTTCTTTCTGTTAAGTGTACTACTCTCAGGTCAACACAATTTGAAACATTTCTCAAAAGCACCCTGCTCACATTGCACGGGAGTATTACTCACACCGAATAGTGGAGACCTGTCCTCCTTTAAAGAACTAACTTGGAATCTTGAATATAGCCAATATTTAATTGTCTTGGAATTAAATTTTATTCCAATTATTTTACTACAAAAATGTGTCTTAGTTCACACCAATTTGACTTCCTCAAACAATTTAAATGGGCATTGTCATTTTGGGGGTAGAAATATTCATACTTCCTAAATACACTTGCCGTTTGAGCCAAGTGACCATTACAGGCGTAGCTTTGATCAAGGGGTAACCATATAGTCCCTACTGAAATACAACATGACCTAAAGACCATAGTTAAGAAAATATCAGCAAGTTATTTATATCTGTGGCCAGTGTTTTTAGTTAGACTACCCTAAGGCACAAGACTGATTTCCAGTTTTCCAGAAAATCAGCATTTATAAGACTTTTCTGTGCAGACACTTTGCTTGCAGAAGGAATGTTCCAGATGCGCAGCGCGGGAGAGAAAGACAAGCCAGGCTCGTGACATCTTTTATTGTGAAGTTTTTAAAAACAAGCTGTAAAAAGTAAAAACCGAGCGTACAATATATAACATCATGACTTCTTGGAACAGGGAGAGAGAGGGGGGGGGGGGGGGGGGGGGGAACAAAAAAAGCCAGGACAAACAGAAGTCTTCTCCCCTTGACATAACAGTAATCAAAGCAAGAGTCAGAACACAAGGGAGTCCCATGTGAGCCGTGCGGGCATCACTGTCAACCACAAACATACCACGTATCACTGTACACACACCTGCACACCAGACAGGCAGACGTACATGCATCGACACACATACAGATGTTGACAGACACTCATTCGTACACTGTACAGACGTGTGCGTGCGTGCGCTCACATTCACACACAGGAAAAAAACCCACACGGGAGAACCCATACCAACTACAGGGAGCAGGGAGGGGGAGGGGCAGTAATCAAAAATTATAAAAATGGATGGAAAACCTGCTACTTCAGTACTGGGAATGTTCCAACTCATAACTAACAAGGGGGGAGGGGGTAAAAATACAAAAGAAACAACCATCAAAATAAAAATTAGTCTAAGATTCTAAGCAAATAATTCTTTAACCCCCTTCAAAAAAAAAAAAACTAAAACAAATGAACTGACGTTCAACAGAGAAGCTGTAGTAGGACTTGAATTAAGTACTTTTTAGTAGACAGTTTTGTCACTTGAAAATTACAGGGGGAAAAAAAGAGTCCTTTCAGTCAGTCGGGCAGACGGATATCAGCTGGTGAATCAGGATATTAGGAAAGTTTATTTTGTACTTCAGACTCCACACGTTCCCAATTCACACATTAGAGGGATTGGGACGACGCGGCAAAATGTGGAGGAGGAAAGAAACCTCACGGACCTTCGTCGGCCCCACCGGTCAACTTTGCAAATCTGAAGATTATTTTTGTTCATTTTTCACACTTTCCTTAAAAACGAGCAGAACACAGGGGTGGTCGGGGACAGAGGGGTACGTTTCCCACCACAAAATCTTATGACTCATAAACCATGAACTTAAAAAAAAATAAAGTAAAACAAAACTAAAATATCTTTTTGTGGTTAAAAAGTCCAGATAGCTGGCTGGGTTTGCAGAATGGGAGGGTCTTATTTGAAGTCCAGTCCAAGTTTCACTGCGTCTGCAATAAAGAGAAAAAAATAAAAAATAATTAAAATAAGACCAGGGCTGCGTCCCAATATTCTTCACTCCTCACCTCCCTTCCTCCACTCCTCTCCTACCTGGAAGTATGCAAAACTATCTGAACACTTCGAGTACAAGTATTTGCATGTACAGTATACAATGTACCCGACATTGCGGTTTGCGTTGAGACATTAATTAATATGTAACCATTAATACGTAATTAAGACGTAATCAACGACATTAGATTAAAACACAAAGATCCGTTTCCGGGGCACGGAGTAGAGGAGGTGGTAGTGGAGGAAGGCAGGGTGCATTTTTCGAGTATTGGTACACACCCCATTAGAAAACCAACCAAGCATTTATGCATCCTCCCCCATGCACCTGATAGCCTCCCTCACCTGCAAAGCCAGCCCAGCCTACAGGTGACACAAGCAGCTGCTCGGAGGCCCCACAGAAATTGTTGATAAAAAAAATGCCTTAAAATCGCACTAAATTAAAGAGGGGAAGGGGGGGGGGTGTCACCAAATCAAAAATCATGCTTCAGGCCTGCAGGTCTAAGGCCAGTATCCCCCCCCCAGGTGAGCATGTGCACCATACCTGCTGGCCTTGCTGTGGAGCGACTGGCTGTCCCGCAGTCTGTCCCGGCTGCCCGTAGTACGCGGCCTGCTGTCTGTAATACTCGGCCCACGCTGCACTGTAGTCGGGCTGAGCCCCGCCGGAGGCTGGAGCCGCCGCCGCCGCTGCCGCTGCTTGCCCTGCCGCTGGGCCCCCAGCCTGAGCTGAGAGGGGGGGGAGAGCGTATCCAATCAGACGACGCTTGCAACAAACAGGAAGTTACAGCGCAGGGCCTCCTCGCGGTGTTAAGCGTCTGCGAGGAGGAAGCCGAGCCCTGTCCGGAACCTCAAACCAAGGAACCGCAGATCAAAAATGCAGACACTTGGAAATAAAATGCGATTTGGGAAGGGGGGTTTCCCCACTAAGGCATCCTGGCCGGGGCCCTGAAACAGGAGTTCCCTTTGGGAGCGTCAATGTGTAACATTTTCAGGCAGCCCTACTTACCCATTTTTTTGTAATACTCCTCCCAGGCCTTCGTGTAGTCAGGCTGCCCCCCTGGGGCCTGGCCTGCCTGGGACTGCTCAGCGCCAGGCGCCGGGGCCCCTGCTGGGGCAGAAGGAGCCTGTCCGGGCATGGCGCCCCCTGGCTGCTGGTAGTACTGAGCGTAGTATGCAGCCCAGGCTGCATTGGGGTCTGCTGCAGCTGCCTTGTCTGCAGTTCAAAGAGAGACTGAGTCAGGGGAAGGGTGGTGAAAGGCACTCTGGGTAACTTCACAGGGCGCGACGGCACAGACCGACGCTCTGCTTACAAGTTCTCACCCAAACTTCGAGCTCAAACACTGCTACCAAGTCTCCACTGTGATTTTCAGCAGTTTGTGTAGCAGTTTTTCCCCTTATGAATCAGCATTAGATCACCTGGGAGGTATACTACGAAGCAGCATTACTGAGTAAAACCCGGAACCCACCAAAATCTGGAACATGGACTGAAGTTTAAAAAGCTGTTCTGGGATTTACTCAGTGCGGATATCCAGCTAACTCAGTAATGATGCTTCATAGTATACCCCCTTGGTCAAACAAGTTACACAACACAAAATGAGGATTGTGTTTTGGTGCCGGTAAAACACATGTTGTAGTTAAGAAGAATCAGGCCAGGAATTAAAAGGATTAGTCACCAAAGCTATCTGAAACACTATGCTAATGCCGAGCTCACACTACACAACTTTTGCCCCGATTCTGATGTCAAAGATGAACACAGTCCTTTTTGCAGTCCTATGATAATCCTTAAAGAATCTAAGAAATCTTGGTTCCGTCGGCTGGAACAGTCTTTTGATGCGAGATGGTCAAAGACGCGATTATTTCTGTCGTGAACCCGTCTGGACCTCATCGGGAGAGCCCAGGATCATTTCAAACTGGTTTGATTCTGTCAGGAGTCCTGGCAGACTTGCAGTGACGCATCGTTCTAATAGAATGTCAACAGCCAATGAACGCGCACACAACAAACGCAACGAAAAACGGTTTGAAATGATCCATACTTCCGTAGCCTTGGCAACTGTGCGGAAACATTCGATCTCTTGATTTAGTCCTGTATAAATAGTGTAGAAATCCCCCCCGAGTAATTCTCTGTCTTCCTAAAATCGCCTGGTGTGCTGTATCGCACAGCGATTTTTTAAAGACTGTCATTAAGCAGTCAGATGTGAGCTGCTCTCCTCGGGACGGGATTTTAAAAGTCATGTAAGTACTGGAAGATTTAAAAGTCGTGTAGTGTGAGCTTGGCTTAAGATGAACAGGACAGACTGAACACTGCTAAGAAAAAGATGTGATGAGGAAGGGAAACTTACTGGGGTCGTGAGGACCAGGTGGCTGCCACTGCTGGTAAGTACCACCCCAGCCCTGAGGGGGGCACTGATGACCACCTGGAGGGCCTCCACTGCAAGGGGAAAAAAAAAAAAAAACCCTTTCAGTAACTCTGAATAGTCATTGCACCAGCTCACCTGGCCAATGCACACAAACACCCTAAATTCAGTGCAGACAAATAGCAGATATACATTAACTACAACCAGGCAGGTCAGGGGTCTTCAATGCCATAACTGGAGTGCCATAATTGTCTGTACACTAGGGGTTTCCTTTCAACCAACAGCCAGTTTTGCCAATCAATGACATCTGAAGAGCTTAAAACGCCAAAAGCCAGAAGACACCACGGTCCTCCATGAGTCCAACACCCCAGAAACGGGTTTAGCACAACAGCCCAAGAAGAACCCATTCAAAACTAAAGCAGTTTCCAAAGACATCCTGATAGGCAACTGCCGCATCAACTTGCTGGATGCAAATGGAAAAATGTAATCTGTGAAAAGACACTTGGGCATTTGCACCTGGTACTACTGCAATACCATTGGCTCCAGTTATACTTACTGTGGAGGGCCTCCAGGGGGCCCATGGTTATAGGGGTTGGGGTTGTAGGGCCCCATGGGACCAGAGGGGCCCGGCCCACCAGGACCTGGACCAACAGGACACAGCGGACCCTGTAAAAAAAATAAAAAATAATTACATTTGATGAAAGCTTCTGCATTTATGCTGCAAAAAATAAATTACCCGTTACAATTACTGCTTCAATTGCACTAAACTGACTGTACCCAGGTAGCAATCACATACACTGAGAAACGAACCACAAGCAGTTGTAATCGAAAGTTACTGCACCATGCACAATCACACACCAAACTTAGCTTCAGCTGCTCAAATGGAAGAGTAACAGTGCCAGTAAAAATTATCTTCGATGGGATTTTATTCAAGGAAATAAATAAAATGTATAAAAATAAAATTACTGGATCATAGCCCTTGCTTAGGGGACCATAGTATAAACCCAAGCAGCTGGCACAGGGGCCCCCTTACACTCTATTGGTTGCCGGGGTCAGATTTTAGGATTGTCCCATTGACACGCATGTCTCAAACGTTTGGCCGTCAGGCTGGCCCGCTGCCTGGATGGTTTCAGCCACCTTAACATGACAAGAGAGTGGCATCGCTACCCACGCCCATAGCCATTAGTTATAGAATAGCGGCTGGGAGTGTGAGATTGAGAACCATTCCAACCAAAGAGACTTGATTAGCAGTACAATAGACCGTTACCTGGCTAGGCCTCTGGAAGTTGAGCCATCAGACCCCCTACCGATCGGCAGACTGATTGATTTAGGGAGCCAGACAGTGGCTTATTTTGAATAGACATTTTGGCTTCCCACCTCAGAAGACAAAAGGCTGAAGAGATATTTAAAGCTATCCAGTTCTTACTTCATGGTTCATTTACTCTGCAAACCCTAACGGACTGTTTGGTTTGATGCTTTGCGGCTATTCGCTGACCGTCTCGTTGTGCACTCCAATAAGGGGGGGGAAGTAAAGTAAGAGACTAGCAAAGTTGGGCTGAATGGCCTGTTCTCCTTATCATTTTTCTAATGTTCCAATGTTCTAAAAATGCTGGATTGCAAAAAAATAAATAAATCAACTTTCCAACAACATGGGAACCGTGCCTCCTCATTTCTTACACCGTGTGCAGGCAGCACACACCAACCTGTGTTTTCCTGTCTGTTTATTATAGTTTATAATAGTATTTGGAATGGAAGTGTGGTGCTGCTGATTTGCCCACAGCTTACTGTGAACTAGTGTCGACGTTCATTGCTAGGGATAGCTGCTACATTATGCGAAGAATGTGCTTTGCCTTGTCTGTTCTGTAGTGATCTTGATGATGTCTCTGTACGCACTTACTGTACGTCGCTTTGGATAAAAGTAATGTAATGTAAAATAAATGTAATGCAACGTATCCATGGGTACAGGACAGTCGGAGACCGGGGGACACCGAGCTCCTGTGAAAGGGGCACGGGCGTTACCTCGATTTTGTCCTCGATGAGCTGCTTGGCGTGGTCGATCTGCTGCGGGGAGCCACGGATGATGAAGAGCTTGAAGTTGGGGTCTCCGTTGGGAGGGGGCTGGCGGGGAGATCTCCACGAAGGCCCCCGTCTGCTGGTTGATGGCCTTGACGTTCTCCCCGCCCCGGCCAATCACCAGGCCGCACTTGTGGCTGGGGATGGAGAAGGTCACCTCCCCCCCAGGGGGGCCCCAGTTACCCTGGCCCCCGCCCGCGGCCCCGCCCACCTCCGGGAGGCATTCCGGAGCCCGGCGGCCCCGGTGGGCCCTGGTGAGGAAACGGACTGATCAGACAATGCTGCTGCTATGCTCCCATTTATACACAGCCTACACCATTTATATTAAACACATATTTACAGTTCATACACCATGTATGCATACAAACACTACATTTATTAGCAGAGGAAAATTGCAACTAGACACTTCAGATGTGGGTGCCCAACACACTGATAAAAACCCTTCAATAGAGCATATAGATCACCACCAAAGACCAATATTTAAAACAGCGAACACCATTCTGAGGTGTGCCTTGAGATATGTGAAGCACACAGTCATAGTTTATAAATGTTCACTTCTTAAGTATTTAAACGGCGACAGTGGACAGAGCTCTCATAAGAGGCCGGAGAGTAAAGTTTGCCTGCCCATCCCTGGGCTGTACGCACCCCTTGTCCTTCCTCTCGAACCCGGATGCTCTGCAGAAGGTCGTTGATGATGCTCGCAGCGTGCTCACAGCATTCAGGGGGGTCCCATGATATGGGCCACTTTGTCAGGGCCCATGCCATCATCTGAGACACGAAAACCAGCGTCAGAATAAGTCACAGCGACCACGCCCGATTCGACCAATTAAACTCACGGTCTTCAATCATGATACGCACATAACCTCGATTAGTAGAATCAGGTGTCCTAGTGCTGGGCTAAAACAAAAACCTGCACGCACAACAGCCCTTTTCGGATAAGATTGAAGCCCTGCGTGATATACAGCATTATCAACTAGTGCTGCACACCCAGTAAAGTAAAGCGCATTCTTTTGCACAATTAAGTTTTAGATAAAGATCATTAGTAGAATATATATTTATTTTTCAAAATCCTCCAGCATACAGCCGCATTAAAGACTGGCAGCAAAACAAAGCCGTGTTGCGACATGTTTTAAAGCTCTGGCAGCCCACGCCAGCACAAGTTCTATACAAGACGACCAGCTGGGATCATAACACATTTCAGTTCAATTACATAATCAGCATATAGAGCCTATATATAAACCAGACTGCACACATTGCACATAAATCACACTGCGCTGGGATCATGTACTACTCTTGTACAGGAGAAACACATTCACGATAATCCAAGTTTAAACTGTACTTGGTGACACCATTTGCTTATATAGACCGTCAATGAGACCGCACAGTGTTGACTCCTCCCACCACAGTGAATAAGGAACACGGTCACCTGGTTTGAACTGTATCCTGACTCCAGCGTCGTTCTGAATCTTCTTGATCATCTCGCCGCTACGACCGATCACGACACCCACGGAGTGACGTGGGACGGGCACCTGTCCGGACACACACAGTGCAGGCGTTAGCTTCAGACCTCACGGAGCAGCACAGCTTCCCATGGTGGGAAAACGCCTCAAACTCAATACCTCACCAACTGTGGCAGCCATTTGAGGCCTCAATTATGACCAACTATTAAAAGCAAAAACACAGACACACACACACACAAAACAGTTTGGCGAGTACAAACTTACACTAATAAAATAAAAATTGAAAATTTTATAATTTTTATAAAAATAAAAATAAATTGTAATGCCCGTGTAACTAAGTGAAAGCAAAGGAGATGCTCGCAGACTGAATCTCAGGTGGTTCCCCCCCAGGAGTGCTTCAAGTGATTATTTTTGTGGAGTTGAATTTTGTATACAGGTGACCTGTATTACAGATTTTGTTCAGTGTTATGAAAGCTGAGAATTTACCTGAATCTCATTAAGCATCATTGCATTTCATTTCATTTGATTTCCCTTTGAAATCTTTTTTATAACAAATACAATTGTTGTCGTATTCCGGTACAGCCGGAAGTCTTTTGAAGAGAAAAACTCAACTCCACCTCCGATCTGCGACTTCAAAGTCAAGCGTTTGCTAGATTTTTTTTCCATTGGCCATAAAATTGATTTGCACCACTCTTTGGACTGGAGACGCGCTTCAGAAATGTTTCAGCAAAGACTGAGTGCTCTTTTAGACCGTTGCTAAGGATCCATAAATAAATGCATTCGAATGCCGAGGTCAACAGGTGAGCTGTGTATCTGTATCGCATGTAACCATCCTGTTCCAGTGACGAAAGCTCACTATATTTACACATGGCTTACACAAATCAACCATAGCCAATGACAGGACACTGGCACACGCATGTCACACAAACAGGCGCAAACAGACAAAAGAGGCAAAAGAAGCAAAAGGACACACACGTAAGAGGACAGACACACACACACGTAAAAGGAGACTCACATCGATGCCTCCGCCGCCGCCTCCGCTGCCGCCGCCTGGGCCACCTCCTCCTCCTCCGCTGCCGCCGCCGCCTGGGCCACCTCCTCCTCCTCCTCCTCCTCCACCTCCACCGCCACCTCCTCCTCCTCCTCCTCCTCCTCCTCCTCCTCCCCATGCGGGACCCATACTCATTCCGGTCTCCGAATCCAGGGTGATCCCGCTCCCTCAGAATCTCCTGCACCAGCTCCCGTGCTTGCTGTTGGGGAAAAAGGGTTTTCCCACACATTCCGTTGGGCTTCAGTGTCCCCCATGTCTTATCCTGCTTTTAAGAAGCAGGATCTACCACAGAGCCTGACCCATCCAGGCTGCCCCACAACACCTGGAGCCACAGTCCACTAAATACTAAACACAGCTGCCCGGGTCCCAGCCCTATCATAACAGGAGGCAGCAGCAAAACAAACCAGCAATTGGTAGCAAATTCCACAAGTGCCAATGATGAATAACTCCTTCACTCCTTTTCAGTAGACTGCAGAATGCTTCAGAGTCTACCTTTAGCCCGTTTTCAGTAGACCGCAGAATGCTTCAGAGTCTACCTTTAGCCTGTTTTCAGTAGACCGCAGAATGCTTCAGAGTCTACCTTTAGCCCGTTTTCAGTAGACCGCAGAATGCTTCAGAGTCTACCTTTAGCCTGTTTTCAGTAGACCGCAGAATGCTTCTGAGTCTACCTTTAGCCCGTTTTCAGTAAACCGCAGAATGCTTCAGAGTCTACCTTTAGCCTGTTTTCAGTAGACCGCAGAATGCTTCAGTCTACCTTTAGCCTGTTTTCAGTAGACTGCAGAATGCTTCAGTCTCTACCTTTAGCCCGTTTTCAGTAAACCGCAGAATGCTTCAGAGTCTACCTTTAGCCTGTGTTCAGTAGACCGCAGAATGCTTCAGAGTCTACCTTTAGCCTGTTTTCAGTAGACTGCAGAATGCTTCAGTCTCTACCTTTAGCCCGTTTTCAGTAGACCGCAGAATGCTTCAGAGTCTACCTTTAGCCTGTTTTCAGTAGACTGCAGAATGCTTCAGTCTCTACCTTCAGCCCGTTTTCAGTAAACCGCAGAATGCTTCAGAGTATACCTTTAGCCTGTTTTCAGTAGACTGCAGAATGCTTCAGTCTCTACATTTAGCCTGTTTTCAGTAGACTGCAGAATGCTTCAGTCTCTCTACATTTAGCCTGTTTTCAGTAGACCGCAGAATGCTTCAGTCTCTCTACATTTAGCCTGTTTTCAGTAGACTGCAGAATGCTTCAGTCTACCTTTAGCCCGTTTTCAGTAAACCGCAGAATGCTTCAGTCTCTCTACATTTAGCCTGTTTTCAGTAGACTGCAGAATGCTTCAGAGACTACCTTTAGCCCGTTTTCAGTAAACCGCAGAATGCTTCAGTCTCTACATTTAGCCCGTTTTCAGTAGACCGCAGAATGCTTCAGAGTCTACCTTTAGCCTGTTTTCAGTAGACTGCAGAATGCTTCAGTCTCTACCTTCAGCCCGTTTTCAGTAAACCGCAGAATGCTTCAGAGTATACCTTTAGCCTGTTTTCAGTAGACTGCAGAATGCTTCAGTCTCGATATTTAGCCTGTTTTCAGTAGACTGCAGAATGCTTCAGTCTCTCTACATTTAGCCTGTTTTCAGTAGACCGCAGAATGCTTCAGTCTCTCTACATTTAGCCTGTTTTCAGTAGACTGCAGAATGCTTCAGTGTCTACCTTTAGCCCGTTTTCAGTAAACCGCAGAATGCTTCAGTCTCTACATTTAGCCGCTCTACATTTAGCCTGTTTTCAGTAGACCGCAGAATGCTTCAGTCTCTCTACATTTAGCCTGTTTTCAGTAGACTGCAGAATGCTTCAGTGTCTACCTTTAGCCCGTTTTCAGTAAACCGCAGAATGCTTCAGTCTCTACATTTAGCCCGTTTTCAGTAGACTGCAGAATGCTTCAGTCTCTCTACATTTAGCCTGTTTTCAGTAGACCGCAGAATGCTTCAGTCTCTCTACATTTAGCCTGTTTTCAGTAGACCGCAGAATGCTTCAGTCTCTACATTTAGCCTGTTTTCAGTAGACCGCAGAATGCTTCAGTCTCTCTACATTTAGCCTGTTTTCAGTAGACCGCAGAATGCTTCAGTCTCTACATTTAGCCTGTTTTCAGTAGACTGCAGAATGCTTCAGTCTCTCTACATTTAGCCTGTTTTCAGTAGACTGCAGAATGCTTCAGTCTCTCTACATTTAGCCTGTTTTCAGTAGACCGCAGAATGCTTCAGTCTCCAGTCTCCTACCTGTACTTTGTAAGGCTCTCCAATGATGCGCAGCGGTTTGTCCATGTTGGGAGCCTGAGAACCGTCCTGGATAAGAATCATCTTCACCCCCGCTCGCTCCTAGAAAACACAGAAGCCACAAACCGTTAGAAGGGACACGGACACGGACACGGACACGGACACGGACAACCATTTCTGAGCATTTTCAACAAGATGTTCTATAGCCTAACCAGATATTCCTCTCCATTATCAGGTCACCTATCAGGGTCCTCCCATACGGAGCAGAGGATGCCGTCATAACAGAATACCCGACCTAAAGTGGTCACTTTTAGCACATCCAAGCATGTTCTATGCATTACATAAGTTACTGACATGCATGTTGCATTATGATATTTACGTTGATCCCAATGATCTGCGGTTAAAAAAGGGTGGAGCGCGAGGGCGTACCTGTAGCTGTTTAATAGTCTCTCCTCCTTTGCCGATGATCAGCCCAGCCTTGCCCGCAGGGATCATCATCTCCTGCATGGAGCCGCTCTGGCCGTTGGTCGACTCGTGGAAGGAGGACGGAGGCGTGCCCCTGCCCCGGGACACAATCTCATCCAGGAACATTTTCGCCTTCCTGGGGAGGGGGGACGGAACGGAGGTCAGGTCAGACTGCGCACACACCGAAGCCTGCGCACCCGGGGCCGCCGCGAGGCCCAGATCAAACGGGGGTGCTTACTGTATGGCGTCCGGATTCCCCGTGAGCGAGACGGTCCTCTCCGGAAGCCCGCCGCTGTCTGTGAACAAACAGGAAGCGTTTAGAGACCTCGCCATCGCCATCGCGCACACGCAGGACTGAACGGAGCCGGTCGCCAACGCCAGCTCCTTACGGGCGGAAGGGCTCGCTCACCTGGGGCGATCTGGACTTTGCAGCCAGAGTCCTGCTGGATCTTATTGATCTGCTCTCCTCCTCGGCCAATGACTGTAGAGGGGCAGAGAAAGCTGCCGGTCAGTGCGCGGTAAAAACAGCGCGGAGAACTGACATTAAAAACCCCCTATCTGAACAAAAAGTCGGCAGGTCCATTAATGCGGGCGCTGAAAACAGCGACGGGTCTTTTCAGGCCTCGCCCATTAGCGTCTCCATAAATGTCTCATAGAACAAGCGCCACATCTCAATGCTGCTCTCCATTAGCATCGAGCAACAGAGCACGTGACCGACACACCAACCGCAAAAAGGCACACAGACATTCCACACGGCACACATCCCCCAAGCAAATGGAATTAAGAGTAGTCAATATAGCAAAGTTTCCACTGAACTTGTGTTGTCGTCCCACTCCACCCCATAATGATTCCTGGATGTCAGCTCTAGTAGAGGAGAGCAAGAGGGAGTGAATTTGGTAACGTTACTCACTCAGTCCCACCATGCCGTCCGGCACTCTGTAGTCCTCAGTCATGCTGGATGGCCTATGGATGAAGGAGGTCACACTCATTAATCCATCTCACAGAAGACAGACTGCCCAGTATCCTTGGACGGAAACCACACGATTCGCCTCATGCACAGACCTTACACAGCTACCAGCCGCCGAGCTCTGGCACCTTTGAAATCACAGGGTGACAGCGGAGCTTGAAAGACGCCGTCACACAATAGCCAATTTAAAACCGAATAAACGGCGTGTGAAATCTGCACTTCAACTTTCCTTTGCTTACGCATCGTTTTCTGCGGAAGGTACTAGCATCAAACATTTCAGGAAGAACTAGACAACTAACTAACTCAGAGGAACAACCTCCACCACCACCCTGTCCTCCCACACCAACGTTTTGGATTTACCTCTGGGCCATGGCTGCGAGCGTAGCTCCGATGGAGGCTGGGGGGGGTGGACAGAAAGGACACAGATCACGTTACTGACACGGCAAGATCAAGCTGAGAATGGAGAGGCTGAATGGCAGGCGAACGGGGGACCGCCCGGAGAGACGGAGGCAGAGAGAGCGATACTTACACATGGCTGGGCCTGGATCCCGCTCTATCTGGGGGGCCATTTTCTTACTGTCAGGTTGATCTGTCGAGAGATCTCATCATAAATAAAAAATAATTTAAAAAAAAACTAAAACTAATTTGAAGCAATACCAACTAAAATGGAATACAACCAAATTAGGATGGGAATTGGACATACAGCCACACTTTTCTATACATATATTTAAAAAAAGGGATGCAATACATGCCATATGATAATTTCACACCGAAATGTTTTTTTTATTTTTTTTTAATATGGGGACAAACACATAGGGAATGAACTACATAAGAATCAGGGATGGCTGCCTGGATTAGCGGGCAGATGCTGCCTGGATTAGCGGGCAGATGCTGCCTCGATTAGCGGGCAGATGCTGCCTCGATTAGCGGGCAGATGCTGCCTCGATTAGCGGGCAGATGCTGCCTCGATTAGCGGGCAGATGCTGCCGCCTTGCAGTCGCACTCATTTTTATGATGTTGCTCCATACGGCTTCATCAAGGATCCCGTCACTGATCGACGAGATCTTAAAACGTGCATCATCTATGGACGCCCACAGCAAAGAATGCTGAAGCACAACTACTCCAAGGAAAGAACGCAAGTTAAACAGTGCTTCTGCCCAGCACACTTTGCACTGGGATCCAACCAAACGCCTGTGGCTAATTTACAACAGCCAGGCTAGCTGGTCCCTTTATGTTGAGGCAGCTTAAGATGAACAGTTTCTGGACAGGAGGTGTGATCTTTAGTTCTTTAGATCTTTAGGTTATCTCTCTGGAAATACATGAGTTGACTAGCCAACAGAGAAAACGCACATTATAGCATTACAAGCTACCCTTCAATCTGGGCTATGTAAAAGATTCAGCTCTGCACATACCACCCACGCACACGCACGATGTTTTGAAAAAAGCAGGCCGTTTAAGAACCAGATGCCTAAAAGCAATTGTGACATATTGCACAGGGCTTGATTTCGAAACCAAGACCAGAGTGTGATATTTTGAACATACTTTCCAAGCATATGGCATTGTAAAATTTGCTTCATGACATCATGAGTATCATAAAGCTTCCCTAAATAATTACCCGTGTTTTCCCAGGTTTTTTTTCTACACCCATTAGACGATTAAAGGGCATTACAAAGGAGAGAGCATGAAGATGGCCATAATGATTGCATGGTTCGGTTATAACTGCATCGGTTAATTTGCTTAATGGACAGGAGGCACTTGCTGTGTAGATTTGCTTTTACTTCATGAAATGTCAGCCTATATATATATAAAGAAAATCCAATAATGTTGGAAGGAATGAAAATGTACAAGTGGATTGTTGGTCGAGAAACGGTGCCGTTTGTGCAGCTTTCTTTACGCAGGCGCGTGGCTGTACACGTCTGAGTGAGTCGGCGCTCGAGGCAGCGCCATCGCACCTGCATCTTCCAGTTGACGTTTCTGTGCTGTGAAGGGGAAGCTCTCAGGGACACCGGTGTTGTTGAGCGGGGCTGCTCCCACATCTCCGCCGATTTTCGCTGCAATCTGAGGGGGTGGAACAACGACCAGTTATAACAGGACTCAACCACCTCAGAGATTCATAGACATGTATTAAAACAACCTGAGGGGCATACATACACAACATTGCCAAAATGTACTGCCAATTATGCCGTGTGAACCAGCTCCTGGTTTAAAAACATTAGTTTATAAAGCATTATGGGAAAGATTCAGCCTATAACAACCACTCACTGTAGGCACTTCTGGCCCAGCACACAGGAAGTCAGACAAGAACGCTACACTCGACTGAACTAATGACTACATGATAACTCAAGGGGGTCCTCAAGGGGCCCTGACTGCAGTATGAATTTAAAAGGCACACAAGTACGACCAGAAGTTAACCCAAGTCAATTTATGACGGACGCAGGGGGACAATGAAAATGAGTTGATTAAAATTAAAAGTAGTCAATATTGCATACCCGTAGGACAGCCACTGTGTACTAGATACAATTCGTTGTTTTTATAAACGCCTGTGGTAAAGATTCAATTTAACTTGCAATGCGATGAAACGGGATGAAAGTACAGTACACGGCTAAATAAACCGAAAACCAAAGTTATCAGACAACATTGAGGTTCAGGACAATGGTCACAGTGGGACGTCTGACTATGGTCATGTGGCGCAAGCCCATTAGCCCAGGCACAATAAGGCGTGCTTTCACACATCTTCACCCAAAACTTTTAGGCGAAAGGAACCCAAATTACCTTCCTGGTTCTGATATTCGTTTAGACGTTTGGACATCGTCGGCGAACAATAGCTGTATGAATGGTGGCAGTAACTTACACCCTCGCAGCACTCGATTACTTTCGCTCCTAAACGTTTGCTAACGTTACCTTACCTAACGATAGGTTAGCATCATTGCCCAGGTAATAGCAAGCTCAAGCGTTAGCTAGCTCAGGCTTAACTACAGGATTACAAAACAGTCTAATGTTTCCATTAGAAAATGGTGATCGGTTAAAACACCAAAGCTAGTTAGCTAGCGAAAACGGCAATCGCTAATAGCATAACGTTAGCTAACTTAGACCAAACTATGAATTCGCAACAAGACTCGAGGTCGATTTTTAGGCTTTGAAACTTTGCTGGACATGAGCATCTTCTAGAAGGAGTCGATAATCGGCCAGAAGTCTAATAAACGTTAGACTAGTTAGCTAATTTAAGAGTTTACTAGCTACTAGCTGACTACTCGACTATCAGATTGCTTCGTGTAACGTTAACGCTCAATGTGATAAACCCGTCAAGTAACGTTAGGAAACCCAGTCAATTATTTCAATTAATTTAGCGAACACATCATTACCAATAAATACCAAGCCAAACCCCGTCCAGCACAAAGCCAAACCACCAATACCATCACCATGTAGCTAGAAGTTGCATAAATTATACGTGTAAACCCAGTTACTACAGGAGCCATGTCATCTTGTAACGTTAACAGGAGGCTAAATATTTGTCAAATAATAAAAAATAAAAATAAAGTACGATAGCCAGCCAATTTAATTTAGCTAACGTTAGCTAAGCTAACAACCTGCCATTGAATCGTTGCCTGGGCCTGTTGATAGGCAACCATCAACAGGCCCAGGCTTCACAAGCTAAAATGCTTGGACATTTGGCTTTTTTTCTTTTTTAAATGAAACACGATAGATTGTGAACATGTCTATGGTACAAAAATTAAAGTGGGCATAAATTACAAATAATACTTCAGCTAAAAGATACTAAATTGAGCTAGCGTGTAAATTAGCTTTCCAAGAAGCCAACCAACTTGTACGCTAGCTAGCTAGAGTTTACATGGCTAGGCGCATGTACTAGCTAGCGCTAGCCTTGATGCTTGCTGGTTAGGCTACGGACTAACCAATAATAAACCAAAGTAGTCAACTAACGCTAGCTAGCTAGCTTATCTTACGCTACACAAATGAGCTTGAAGAGCAACGCAAGTTTGTAATTTACGTTAGCTGGCTGGCCAAGGTGTTGTGCATTGAATATTAGTAATATAACTTGGGACTTCGTTAGCTAACTGGTTAGCCATCGCCTAAAGGCCTCGCATAACAAATGAGTATCAACGATGCGATGTGTTGTGTTGAGGTCTTGAGGAAATAAAATAAAGTTATCATAACGTTACAATGCATAAAAATCAAGAAGTAGCGTTAGATCGCCGTCCTGCCGGATGGAAGGGTATCTAAACCTGTGGAACAGTGTAACGTTAACACATTAGCCTGTGGGGGAAGCAAACCACGCCGGCTCCATTGATTCGTGTCGTGGCCTCGACAGGAAAATTTCCTCCAAAGTTAGCGTTAGCCAACCTAGCGTTAGCTAGCCAAGGGGTCTCCATCCCGGCCTTTCATTTACATAGAGGGGCCACAACCGTCTCTCACCTGCCGAGCTCGTTGCACCGCATCTGCGAAGGCATCCTTCTTAATTCCGACTCCGAGCGGTCCTCCAGCCCCGGCTGGCGGCACTGAGTTGTAGTCCGACATGCTGTTTGTGTTACCAGGAGAAAAGGGGGTCGAGGCAGGTGGTTTAGGCCGGTTCGAGGTGCGCAGAAGCGGGAAGCTGAGTAATGCAAGATTCTGGGAGGGACAAGGAAACGGCGATTGGTGCACAGGGGGGGTGGTGTATCAAGTCAAGAAGACCGTGATCACAGGTTTCTTCCTCCAAGCGACCAATAAACGACCTTATAGCGACAATAACACTGCCTTTATTCTAACACGGGGATGACTGACACGCCTGCTAGCCTACAGCGAGAGGCAAAGACAATTTTGATGGTCCGATCGACCAAATCATTGGTATCCACATGGTTGGCGCTTTTTGAAGCCCCAATCATATTTCAATGACGACTCTGACGGTTCCTGAGCGACCCGTACTCGGGCCAATGTATTTAAACAGCTGGGCTGTCTTAAACATTGATGAGCACGTTATTGACCAATAGAATTTGAGTCTGCGGAAGAGGACTGGTGATGGTTTTCTGAGCAATGGCGGCAACTTTATGATGTTTCACATTTAAAGGTGCCCAGGTGGACTGGACTTTGACTTCAGAGGTGCACGCTATAGACGCCAGTTTGCTAACGTTCAGAGTGCAATTGATGAATAAAAACACGATATATTACACTTATAATAGAAACATTGGAAAGAAAGATTTTTGGCTACCTAACGGAGGTCAAATTGAAGTTTTGCGTTATGTTGGAAGTTAAAGTATAACCTTTAGCTCAGTGGTTCCCAAACTCGGTCCTGGGGCACCCTTGCCTTGTGTATGCTGGTTTTCGTTGCAATCCCAGAATTTTAAGATGTTAATTTTTGTCAATGAGGTGGTTTTCATATTTAGAGGAATTACTCACCCTCTTAAGCCACATTATGTCAGAAATGGCTATGCATGCCATGTAGAATAATCGTCGATGTTCACATTGTGCTTATTGTGCTATATTGCAACAATTGCATAAAAAGAGGTTACAAAAGTAAGTAATTTAACTGATCAAATTAATGGCTGAAGTGAATCAATAGGCTCCTATTAGGTTGTTGACCACGTGTTTAAGTTCTTTCATAATTTTTTACTTAAGCTTATTAACACAGTGCATGTTTGACTCGTTATAATTTCGCTTTGTGTTTGAATTACATTAATTACGTATTGAATTCCTCATTATCTTCCAAATTGTTAGTTTTAGTGCCCATGTGTCCACACTTTCGCCAGTTAGCAGCCTATTGATTCAACTTAGTCTTTAATTTTATCGGGAAAATAATTTTCTCATCTTTTTAACTTTTTTAAAGAACATGGCACAATAATGTGAACATGGGACGTTTATTCTACACGGCATGCGTAGCTATTTCTGATATAATGTAATTCAGAGGGTAAATAATCCCTCTAAACATGAAAAGCACCTAATTAAGAAAAATTAACAGCTTGTTAAAATTCTGGGATTACAATTGTGGTTGGAACGAAAACCATCATACACAGGGGGGCCCCAGGACCGAGTTTGGGAACCACTGCTTTAGCCTAAACAGTAGCCTACGTCTACTCCATAATTAACTTCTTTAAACTAGTCACGTAGAATTAAAATCGACTGTATAACGTTAGTCAGACACGCCAAATTTAAAGCATGGTCCATCGTAAACTCTGTAAAACAATAAACGAAGGGCCTGGTCGTGGAAAGAGATGTTTATGGTTTTTTGCGCCGTTCGATACGGACACTACATAATTGAATTAATTCCCTTCACTTTATGAATGCAGATGACATTGCGCTGGAGGTACCCTACGTTTCAGGCTCAGATTAGTAACAAATAAAACGAACCAAACGGTGCGTGGCTGCGTCCAATCAATTCAGGATGAAACAAAACGTTATGTGGTCTATGTTTTCTCCCTCTCCTGGCTGCGGTCGAAACTGCGCTGATCTTTTCACGTCAGGCGCCTATACATGTTAGAGCTTTTGGTGTAGGCACTTTACTTGGCTGTTGGATGAGATTCTTGATTTTCCGTCCTCAGCGAATTCCATACCCTCAGTAGGCTGGTAACAGTCGTGGACTGTGGCCATTGGAGTCCTGTTATGCAGAGAAAAACTTGTGCTGTACTGATTGAGATGTCTACTTAACGGTGGAATGCGCCACAGATATTGTGTTTGTTGTGAGATGTAATTTGAAAGAGTCCACCATCGATTGTGAAGCAAGGCTTTGTACAGTTGAAGTCGGAAGTTTACATACACTTAGGTTGAAGTCATTAAAACTCATTTTTAACCACTCCACAGATTTCATGTTAGCAAACTATAGTGTTGGGAAGGCAGTTAGGACACCTACTTTGTGCATGACACAAGTAATTTTTCCAACAATTGTTTACAGATTATTTCACTTTTAATTCACTATATCACAATTCCAGTGGGTCAGAAGTTTACATACATTAAGTTGACTGTGCCTTTACATTTTTAATATTTGGTCGCATATCCATTGCATGACTTTCTGATGTCTGTGACCCAGCAACATCAAAAGACTCTTGATATAGAATTTTCTGGTACTCTTACAAGTGATACTATAACGTCTCTCTGCATTTGAATGGATCTCTATGGGAATTGGGGGGTGGGACTAGATTTAGCTGTAAATTACACTGGAACAGTATGGAAACACATTTTTGGCTAAATCGCTCCAAGTCATTAAGAGTCTGACGTATCAAACAAGCCTTAGATCATCACTCTGCTGCCAGAAATACAGTAGATATGGGTTGATAACTTGAAGGGTTTCTTCTCCTGACTTATTTTTCCATATAGTTCAACAGGAAAATTTGTCAGGAGAAACCACCCTTAAAGTGATCCATCCATATCTACTGCATATCTGACAGCAGTGATGGTTTGAGGCTTGTTTGATACCTCAGACTTGGAGCGATTTAGCCAAAAATGTGTTTCCATACTGTTCCAGTGTAATTTACAGCTAAATCTAGTCCCACCCCCCAATTCCCATAGAGATCCATTCAAATGCAGAGAGACGTTATAGTATCACTTGTAAGAGTACCAGAAAATTCTATATCAAGAGTCTTTTGATGTTGTTGGGTCACAGACATCAGAAAGTCATGCAATGGATATGCGACCAAATATTAAAAATGTTATCGATTCCTTGACTTACAGCCATTTTACCAATCATGTATTCCATACTGTTCCAGCATAATTTACAGCAAAATCTAGTCCCACCCCCCAATTCCCATAGAGATCCATTCAAATGCAGAGACATTATAGTATCGCTTGTAAGAGTACCAGAAAATAAGATATCAAGGGTCTTTTGATGTTGTTGGGTGACAGACATCAGGAAGTCATGGCATGCAAAGGAGATGCAACCAAATTTAAAGGCACAGTCAACTTAGTGTATGTAAACTTCTGACCCACTGGAATTGTGATATAGTGAATCAAGTGAGATAATTTGTCTGGAAACAATTGTTGGAAAAATTACTTGTGTCATGCACAAAGTAGATGTCCTAATTGACTTGCCAACACTATAGTTTGCTAACATGAAATCTGTGGAGTGGTTAAAAATTAGTTTTAATGACTTCAACCTAAGTGTATGTAAACATCCGACTTCAACTGTACATTGTATCTAATAGGGTTGTACACCATAGCTTACTTCTGTAGACTCCTGAAGCACATTGCAAAAATGCAGTCATTCCCACATTTCAATATAGATAACTAAGGTGATATTATATGAAAGTAATTTGTTTAATTATTATACAGACTAAGGAAAGCTAATTAATTACACAGTATTAAAATTATCGTGACATTATTTTGCGTAACCACGAATGAGTGATTGCCAAATTGTTACAGCTCTAAACCAACATTAACATTCTATTATAATTAAGGGACAGAGTGGAAGGCTTTAGGTCACTTCTATGGTGGATCCATTGAATTAAATAATCATCGTATATTGTAAAATAAATAATTTAATTATTTTTCAATTAACAGAAAACTTTGCAAGCAAGCCCCAAAATATAATTGAGCATACAGTGTAACACGCAATAAAGTATCACTTGTTTAAGGGAAATTAAGATGAGAATGAAGACCACCTCAAAATGGCCTATTAGAACAGCTGACATGTTGAAAACATCTGTTGACGAATGTTAAATAACTAAGGTACTGTCATGAGTTTGAAGTCACACTCAACATTTTCTCAACTTAGTTTGCGGTTTTAGAGTTCGAAAAATGTCAGCCACAATGAACTGAACTATATACCGAACTATATCTCTAGTTTAGAAGCAGCAGAAAACCCTCATTTCAAACTATGCCACAGAATGAAGACAAAATTACCGTAAAGACAAGTTTGTACTCCAAGTAGTATTCGGATGCTTTGTCAAAAAAAAAGTTAAACAACATCAACCTGTAATTACACAAAATTACTACAGGTACTGTAGTGGTTGCCCTGAATCCCTGCCAACAAATCACATTTGGGATGTGTGACTGTTTTTATACCAGTGTTGGCTTCCTATAAGGCTATTGCAATCACATTCATACATAAATCCATATGTCCATTGAAACAGCCCCCTACTCTCACCTTCTGTCTTATTGCAGGTCAGCCCATAATGACCAATGATATCACTTCTATCTTCTCTGACATCATAATTTCCTTTTTGTTAAATGAGATTGCAACATAGCTGATGGCTGTGTTGCTTCTCTGCTGAGGCAATACCTGATGGAAATGTCGACAACTGACATACTAATTCACATAGAGCAAATTCTATTAAAAATATACATGTAAATTCAGAAAGACTATGTACAATAAGGGGCAGTTATTCAAACAGAAATGCCTATTTTACACACAAGTATCATTCTCTTACGATGCTAGTAACACATTTATTTCATATGTCAAAAATACTTTGGAGGCACATCTCTTAACACCATGCGTTTAGTTGCCCTTGCCTATATAACAAAATAATATTTTTTTTATAACAGGCAACCACAACTTTGATGACACATTAACAATATAACAGTCAAGGTCAAATATGCTCAGTCAGTACAGAAGCACGTATGTACAAGTATTCAAAAACGGCAGTTGATTTTCATTAAGAAGGTGATTGTATTCCAGACAGGGCGGTCTGGCAAATGACCATCTGTAAAGTTATGCATTTGAATGCCTTCTTTCCCTCAGTCTGTCCTCCCACTGTGAAAAATCAGGCTGCCATTTCATGCTCCCTCATTCTTTCCTCTGCAGGATTATGAACAGAAAAGTTGTGATACTGATAAAGTTTTGGTTCACGTCCTTGTCAGAACACATCGTCAAACATCAAAATAAATGTATGAATCAATGAACAGCGGTTGTTTGTTTTTTTTTACCAGACTGCGTTAGTGCATTAATGTGTTAATATAAAATAGCATACTATGCTTTTAGTTTTTTTTTTTTTTTTTTTTTACAGTGTAGGGATGTTTCCGTCGAGCAGACGTGCTTGCAATATGCATAGTCACTATCTGGTAGAGAAACGTGAGGCACGACAATCTTTTGGGATCACAGAAAAACAAAGATCACATTGATAAATAATGTCGGGCGGTGTGAGGGATGTCACTTTCAACTCCCTGTAGACAGAGGGGGGGTAGTGACACCCAGGCACTGGGATTAATTTGCATAAAGAGTTTTACCTGGAACTGGAGGTGGCTTTATATTCATCGTTCCACTTGCAACAGCACACAGACAGGCCGGCTGCTCGATTCAATTCAACAAGGTGCCTCAGGAAGTGAAAGCCTACTTCTCCACACTTGGTTAAAACAAAATTTTCGCTTGCTAGAAAACCCGACACGCAGCTGTTGTTGCTTCGCATTGCAAATGCTGTAACTTTGTTTTTTGGACACCTCCTTTCTGGACACCTCCTTATACCTGAGCCCCACCACAGGTGAATGGCTTTGAGACTTTTGCAAGACGTACTGTTTTCAGTATCGGCTTGAAGAATTTCCACCGTGCTCGCACACAGAAAAAAACTTCATCTGATCAACTACAACTTCATCTAGTGCTGCCCAGAATGCCAACCAGGTAGTATCCTTTAACTTTATCTCTTTCAGGGAATCATCAATTGCAACAAACTTCTATATATACAAACTGTAAGTGTTAGAGTATTATCAGCAGGTTATGACAGACAAATCTCCATTCAATACAATTGTCAAGCAAGGTTTTGAGAGCACTTTTTGCCAAGCCCATTTCTGTTCTTGTTCTCGAGCATAGATTTGAATGTGCCTGAATCGATCAAGGTATTTAGGCGGGACTGTCACTGGTAACAGTACATAAGATAAAACAAACGTCAAATATCATTGTTGGACTAGAATTAGGAAAAAAATAAATATGTATATAAATAAAAATCCAATAAAATGGATCAATAAAACATGGTCGTGTATGACCATCTCTTGCACCATTTCCCACACTTTGGCATAAATTGGAGTGATCCTTTGCATGTTGTTCATCTGCCGAGTGCCCTGTTCTCACAACACGTTTTCTAAAAATACTGTTTTTTTTTTGTTGTTTTGTTTTTACAGTTGGTTCTCGCTTAGAGGGCCTCCAGCTTGCCGTCCCTCCTTATCCTGCCATCTCTCCTTCCTTTGAGACAGCTGCCACTTGTCCTCTCCTCTCTGGCTCATCCACCGTTTCCCCGCTGGTTCCTCTCCGTGCTGGTCTTCAGAGCTTCCCCTAGATGGCTCCCTTTTTCCTTGTGCCCTCGGGAGTCCGCGCCCAGGGCCCTCCTCATGTTCTCGTACACCACGTAGGACAGGCTGACCGCCGGAATGACCTTCAGGAAGTTAGCGCCGATCCCCCGGTACAGTCCATGCAGCCCTTCCTGGGACACTATATACTTTAACTGACCCAGCATAGACAACTGCGGGGTTCCAACCAAAGAGGCTGGAGAGGGTGTGGGGAGGGAGGGAGGGAGGGAGGGAAGGAGTGAAAGAACAAGGAGAAAGAGGACAGACAAAGATGATGAGACGACTAGCCTTAAGCAGGGAATAAAGCAGGACGTAACATGAGATTCACAAGCAAGACTCAACGGTTTGCCTTTGACCCCTTCTAAACTGTATCACCCCCACCCACTCCTTTCCTCTCCACCAAACAAGCCTCCTGCCCCCCCATCTTCCTTACCCTGAGCCTGCATGCGGGTTCGGATCAGAGCCAGTGGGTAACTGGCCACCTGGCCGCAGGTGCTCGACAAAGTGCCGCAGCCCACCAGCACCAGAACCCCAGGGTCTGCCGAGCTTTCGCCATATCGCAGCAGCCAGGCATTCTTCAGTGTCTGAGAGAGACAACAAAGAAGAACCAATGGGACAGTAAGAATGAGGGAGAACAAGATCCCGCACGCACGCACGCACGCACCTGACAACTTCAGTTCTATAATTTATTGACTTCAAGTCCCAACAGGGAAAAGTCAAAACTTCAGCCATTATTAAAAGCTTTATAACAGACACGGCTGACGTGAGCACCTCGTAGACGGCCAGGTCGATGCCCGCATACGGAACGATGCCCAGGACGTTGGGCAGATAGCCCTTATAGAACGCCCCTACACCCTCTTTCTGCAGGATCTTCAGGGCGCAGTCCGTTAACCCCGAATACTGTCCTGTCGTACGCAGGGTCAGGCGGGTCTTCAGCACCTGGAGGGGAGCAGTAAAGGAGAGGAGTAAAGGACAGTAAAGGAGAGGAGTAAAGGACAGTAAAAGGGAGGAGTAAAGGACAGTAAAAGGGAGGAGTAAAGGACAGTAAAGGAGAGGGGGAAAGAGTGAGGGAGTGCAGGGGTGGGAGGAGGGAGCCTCACGCTGTCCAATAAAGGTTGATTGATTTGACCTCTATGTTTGACCCATCCTAACAACTTAGGAGCAGCAGGCAGCCACAGTGCAGCACCCGGGAGACCAACTCCAGTTGTGAGGCCAGTGCCTTGGTCAAGGACAATGGCAGGAGTATACCTGGTCTTACAGCACCTAAGTGGTCTCCCGTCCAAGTACTACACAGGCCCAACCCTGGTTAGCTTCCAAGATCAGACAAGATCCGGTGTATTCTGGGTGCTATGGCCGCAAGCTGTAGTGTAGTTGCAAGTCTTATGAGCATTCAGTACAGGTCCAGTTAGCCTGCTCTTGAGCCCTGCAGGGGTCTGTGATCTGGCAAGCGGACATTTTCCTTTAATTTCCATCAATGCCCCACTGTTCCATTGACAGAATACCCCCTAGTCTCATTTTGCTGAGCTTCATGTGTCACAAGTCTTTCCTTTTAAATTTCAGACTTTGAAACTGGCATACCAGGTACGTTAAATGTGTAGGATATCTAATATTTCAATATATATAAGTAAAGTAACCCCCCCGCCCCCCTTCTCTCTATCTCTGTCGCTCTCTGTCTCTCTCTCACTCACTTACCCCCGCCAACATCAAATATAAGCCAGTCTTTGTCAGACCCCCCCCCTCCCCACACACCAACATCAAAGATAAGCCAGTCTTTGTCAGACCCCCCCCCCCCCCCCCCCCCCCCACACACCAACATCAAAGATAAGCCAGTCTTTGTCAGACCCCCCCCCCCCCCACACACCTTAACCCAGTCAGGGCAGGGATCCCCTCCCTGTAAAGGTATTTTATGGAGCCGCAGAAAAAAGGAGAGTCAGTTTGGAGTTTGTTTGGGGAAGAAGTAATCCTTTTTGGTTCCTTGTGCGTTTCCTATTGTTCCTGTTCAGCTGGAGGGTAAATAATATTGGCAATTTTTGGCTTATCTCTCTCTTTACTGGTATCTTCTAATTAATGTCTGGTTTAATGTCTTCCCTTTGGTAAATTATAAGTAGTCAGCCTACATTCCTTAGTGAATGTATGATTTCCAGTCATTATTCTAATTGACTGTTTTTCATTTAATAAAATTATTTAATCTCAAGACCTGATTTAGACTTTGTTTTGGCTTGTTGGTTGATCCACCAGGTTACTGTTCGACTTACCTATTAACGAATTTGGCGATTTAATTGATGATTGTCATTTTTAATAATAATTATTAAATGAAATCACGTAAAACTTATTTTGAATGTAGGTTAAGTGAGGGGTTCTAGCACGCAATATCGCTTGTGTTCAGTATTCAGAGTGCCGAACGTTTTAACAAGGGCATTGACTGTTGGAACCGCTGGATTCAGATAATACACATTTTACCTAGTCCTCACTTACCCGACAACTGTTTAGTTCATGAACGCAGATCTTTGAATTTTGTTGTGTCAACGGTATGTTTTGCTGTTCTTGTTCTTTCGTGTCATTACTGTAAACGAGAAAGAGCAGAAATTGTTCTGGAAAGGGTGGTGGAACCTTGGATTTGACTGCATTCATAATTCTTATGGAATTGTCTGCTCTTGCTGGTTGCTTCTGTTAAACTGAAGCTTCTTGTTTTTTCTTCAAGTGAGCAGTAGGAAAACACATTATGAAAACCCAGCTACTGCTGATGACACGAGATGTCCTCCAAGCCTCAGCCGACCCTAATGGCACTTCAGTTTCACGGTCTGAGGAAAGCGCAATCATGTAAAAACAACATGCTGCAGAAGATGCTCTTGTACTAGACGCATGTGGACGCAGTACTTTTAATACAGTGCCGTTTCACATGTCATTCATAGCGGAACTATTTACAGGAACTATTTATGAACTAATTGGTCAGCTAAAGCAGATCTAGTAAACATATGGGCACTAAAATTACTTTTATTCTTTTTTGCACCTTTCTTGCTGTGAAAACAGACACAAACAGCCACAGCAACCAGGTCTGTTCCTGCAAATGTACAAGAAGGCCCAGAAACAATGTAGCTTCAGTACTGTCATTTCAATTTTTTTAAACTAATATATACATTTTAATAAATTAACAAATGTACATTTGCTTTTTGCTGTTTTACAGCCAACGTCAATGTCATCAATGACATTTACTGAAATTAATGTGAAGTGTTTTATTTATTATGTTTTTAAAGCCACTGCTCCAACTTGTGGTTAGACTGACCTTGAATACACTGACCTTTCCCAGAATTCACTTGAGATTTCAGAGACCCTTTGAATCTCTCTGGGAGGCCTCTATGAGGACATGTGCTGTGTGACGAACATCCCGACACTGAAACTCAATGAGGGGAACGTGGGGCGGGGCGGGGGGGTGGGGGGCAGGGGGCAGGGGCCGCGACCCGAGCAGTGTTCGCTGAGGCCTGCGACAAGGTTACGCAACATTCGAGGAGTCCGAAATGTGAACCGTCCCTCCCGGCATCTGAACCCTGCCCCTGTGCGTCTCTCCCCAAATAGCAAAAGCAGGCTCAGCTGATTCGTGCAGGCGAGGTTTAAAGCTGATTATTTTACTGCGCTGCCTCATGCCGCATTGGATCCGCTTCGGCTAAAGAAACGAGATCCGCCTCCATCTGCTCCCCTCCTCTTTCTCCGCCTCTCGTGCTTACTCATATAAAAGCCCTGTTTCATCACGCTTGTGCTTTGACCCGCAGAGCGCATTGGCTACAAATCACTCCGGAGGCAGCACACAGACAGAGCATTATGTTATGGTGAATCTTGAGAGAGAAGATTAATAATTAAAAAGTGCATCTGTCCAAACACACATTACTGAGAATCAGAGCAGTTCTATTTAGTCTAAAACCTCAAGATGGGCTTGATAAATACTAATGTGTTAATCTGTCCATATTATTTAAGAACAGACATAGGGCATATAAAGGTTTTATTTTCATAACCGTATAATCAGAAATTTCTCTTTAATTGACTTGCAAAATTAAGTTGGCAAATTTGGGCAAAGTGTTCAGAGATTTAGTGGGTATTGAACTGGATCCTGGGTAATGCAGGCTTTAGGAACGTTGTAGCTTAAGCCTAATTTATAGCTTCAACAAGTGTCGGGCAACAAAAATGGAAGGTGTCACACGGCCTTTGGCATTTATACTTTGCCGAAGGCCTGCGGGAGGATTCTGTTGTCTCTACGGTAACGAGACGTCATACTCCTGACCATTTGTTTACATTTGTAAACTGTCCAATCAAAACTGCGCGACAAAGTATGATGGTGTCCCCAACATAACAACATAATAGAGGTACGCAGCATCGAGAAAACGTGAAGTGCAACACGTTCTTCAGTTGAAATTACATAATTTTGTCAAAAGTGTTGTGATTAGGCTTTAGCCCTGAACCAAGGAGAACCTTCTCACCTCCAAGGGGTAGATGGCGGTCTGAGCAGTGGCTCCAGCCAGGGACCCCGCGAGAAACCTGTCCTGCAACCGCAGGGACGTGCCCTCTTTGCTGCCTTTGATCATTTTTTTAATCTGGAGAGGGGGAGAGACAAATACTGAAAGAGGACAGGAAGCGAATGAATGAGTGTTTTTCAAAATCTGAGAGGAACAGCGGAAGCCCGAGCAAGAGGGGGGAGAGGAAGGGAAAGAGAGAAGGTGTAGGAGAGGGAAAGAGAGAGGGAGAGGGAAAGAGAGAAGGTGTAGCAGAGGGAGAGAGAGAAGGTGTAGGGAGAGGGAAAGAGAGAAGGTGTAGGAGAGGGAAAGAGAGAAGGTGTAGCAGAGGGAAAGAGAGAGGGAGAGGGAAAGAGAGAAGGTGTAGCAGAGGAAAGAGAGAAGGTGTAGGAGAGGGAAAGAGAGAAGGTGTAGGAGAGGGAAAGAGAGAAGGTGTAGCAGAGGGAAAGAGAGAAGGTGTAGGAGAGGGAAAGAGAGAAGGTGTAGGAGAGGGAAAGAGAGAGGGAGAGGGAAAGAGAAGGTGTAGGAGAGGGAAAAAGAGAGGGAGAGGGAAAGAGAGAAGGTGTAGCAGAGGGAGAGAGAGAAGGTGTAGGAGAGGGAAAGAGAGAAGGTGTAGGAGAGGGAAAGAGAGAAGGTGTAGCAGAGGGAAAGAGAGAGGGAGAGGGAAAGAGAGAAGGTGTAGCAGAGGGAAAGAGAGATGGTGTAGGAGAGGGAAAGAGAGAAGGTGTAGGAGAGGGAAAGAGAGAAGGTGTAGCAGAGGGAAAGAGAGAAGGTGTAGGAGAGGGAAAGAGAGAAGGTGTAGGAGAGGGAAAGAGAGAGGGAGAGGGAAAGAGAAGGTGTAGGAGAGGGAAAAAGAGAGGGAGAGGGAAAGAGAGAAGGTGTAGCAGAGGGAAAGAGAGAAGGTGTAGGAGAGGGAAAGAGAGAGGGAGAGGGAAAGAGAGAAGGTGTAGCAGAGGGAAAGAGAGAAGGTGTAGCAGAGGGAAAGAGAGAAGGTGTAGGAGAGGGAAAGAGAGAAGGTGTAGGAGAGAGAAGGTGTAGCAGAGGGAAAGAGAGAAGGTGTAGGAGAGGGAAAGAGAGAAGGTGTAGGAGAGAGAAGGTGTAGCAGAGGGAAAGAGAGAAGGTGTAGGAGAGGGAAAGAGAGAAGGAGAGGGAAAGACTGAGACCTCTAAAAGATCCACAACATCAGAATGCAGCGGAAAGGTCTGAAAATTCTAAGACACCTCCTACCCAGCCAACCCCCCCCCCCACCTCATTTTGAGACTATGTGGGGGGTTTTGACTTGTGTCTGATGTTTTATGTGTTTTGTTGTACTTTTGTACTTGTGTTTTTGTACTCTTGTATAGGAGCGCACTGAAACTAAATCATCAAAGGGAGAAGGGGCGGAAGAGAGGCGCACACCTGCTCGTAGGCCATGAACTTGATGGCGGTCTCCGGTGCGATCTTGAGCACATTGATGCCGTTGCCCCTCCAGAGGGCTCCGATGCCCCCCTCCCCCACCATCCCGCGCAGGCCGCCCCACAGCTTCATCCTGCCCGAGCTGGTGCCGTACACCTGCGGCACGTCCACACTGCACTGTACAAACACAGCCAATCAACACGCGCGAAACACAGCCCACACTTACACCCCCGTGCACCCACCTGCAGGAACACTTTGATGCGGTCCAGCGGGGCGGTGCCCGGTGCGCGACACGGACCCCGCCATCGCCCCCGCCATGAAGTGTCTCCACACCGCCCCGGATTGCTTCTCCTCTTCCGTGAAGTCGTCGGGCACGGTCAGATTCTCCCCGATGTCCAACATCTGACAGAGAGAGAGAGAGAGAGAACAAGAGAGACAGAGGGAGAGAGATAGATGGCAAGGAAGAGGAGGAGCAGTGAGTAGGCGGGAGAGGATGTAACAGAAAGGGGGAGAGGTAGAAAGAGACGTGAGATGAAGGAGAAAGACAATCACAATGACACCCCCATCTCCAGCCTCAATTCTGGACAGCCTCTTCATTACAGGCCCTACAGTACTACGTGTCTGCAAATGTAACTAATATTTTTAATAGTTAAGCACAACCAACAATTTACAACTACAGGGTAATGCTCTCACTACTAGCTAGCTAACAAGAGTACGATTAAAAAGCTGGCAAATTTACATTAAATATGAATTATGTTTTTTCAATTTCTGAGTATCTCTCTAATACGAGCCTATTCCCACGTTTGGGAGTTTGTTTAAGTTTCGGGGCCTAACACTATTTTTCCATTTTAGGCAGAGTCTACATTTTAGTCAGTTGCTAGATGCAGGGTATTTCTGTACAACACGGGCACGCAGCAACACATCTTCCTGTGACAGTGTAACACTCACAAAAGAGTGCTTCCAGTAGCGCGCGACTTCCTCAATGTTGTGGATGGGGTTGAAGAGGAAGTGATCCCGCCACTCGTTCCAGTCGATGGTCATGGTGCCGTCCTTGTCTATGCTGCTCCCGGAAAGAAGGGGAAAGAAGGAGCGCAAAGGAGGAGGGGAAGAAATGAAAGAGAAAAGAGAGATAAGCTGTGGGGTGTAGCTGGGCCAGGTAGACGTTTGAGGCGCTGCCTCCTCTGACCAGGTGTGAGAATCAAATAAACACTCAAATAAACTGCAGGTGTCAAAGAAAGATTCTGCTGTTCCACTGAAAACTACATTTGTCTCCGGCTCATAGTTTTTACATGATTCCCCAGTGTTCTGGAGGCATTGGCTATCACTGATAAACACAGATATATCATTTTCCTCAGCCAGTGACAACACCACCACCCACCCTCCCTCCTGCCACGCACACACACACACACACACACACACATGCAACACACACATGCACACACACACCCACCCACACACCTGCCTACCACATACGCACACGCAGTCCCACACACCTGCCCACCACACACACACACACACACACACGCAGTCCCACACACCTGCCCACCACACACACACACACACACACACACACACACACACACACACGCAGTCCCACATACCTGCCCACCACATACACACGCACGCACGCACGCACGCACGCACGCACACACACACACACACACAAACACACACACTCACCTCTGCATTATCTTTGCGGCCTGAGCCATGGACACTTCCACTCCTAGTTTCTGCAGAGACAACTGGATCTCCCCCACATCTATTTCACCTGCAAAGCAGCCAAAGAGCTGCGAGTGAGCATCTTAAGCAAACATAAACGTGTTTTATGTGGTACGGATTAGACCCAACTGTCCACACGAGTGGGACCCAGGCTTACGGTCAACTGCTGATGCTTCTTAATACATACAGTGTGCGCAGAGCCGTTATGTCATATCAGTACAATATCACGCATAGATGGGCAGTGTTAGTCAATACAAGCAGAGTCAGTGATATTGGAGTTTACATGGAATCCATGTATTATTTTCTGGGCTAATTGTAGGATTAGTTAATTAAACGATAAATAGTATTTATGATGATGCGCAACTTTCGGGAAGCTCTCAAACTGCCAGCTACCTTGCAAACAATGTTTTTCCCCATATAAAACCTGTACTATAACATAAGCAATCAAAGCTTTTGTGTGCTACTTGCAAATACACATGCGAATGGAAAAGAAAGGCTGACCAGTGCAGATACCAGCTGTTTACTGTACTGTGCTGCCTGAAAAGAAGGCACAGAGCTGGCCTGGTCAGAAGAACCCAATGTGTACCCATCTCTCCTGGGCTAGTCCTTACACATAGGAGCCCCCTAACTGGACCTTTCTAAGTGCACTGCATGGTATACATCCTCAGGAGTGTGGGGGGATGTGCGTGTACAGTAAATCAGTGCTGGCTGTGTGTTGCCGTGACAGCCGCATTGGCGGCAAGCGTGACGGCGAGGCGGGCGTCTGGCAGCCGCGGACCGTCGTTGTTGCCATCCAAGCTCCGGAACATGAGCCGGAGGGCCTTCTCGTGGGATCGCAGGTAGCGGGTGAACTCGTCGAAGTCCAGCTCCCCGTCCTTGTTGGTATCCCCCTCCCGCACTATCTGCTGATGGAGAGGCAAAACAAAAATGGAGGGGGGGGGGGGGGGGGGGGGGGGGGTGCCGAAAGATTAAGCGTGGGGGTGAAAATTAAGCGTGGGGCCGAAAAGCATGAAGAGAAAGGGAGAGAAGAGTGTTATTCTACAAAGCCTCCAGAACATTGACACAGAATCAAAGATAACCACATTCACAATAATCCAACACATCCATAATAATCCAGCACAACCTACATAATCAAAGATAACCACATTCACAATAATCCAACACATCCATAATAATCCAGCACAAGATAAATAATCAAAGATAACCACATTCACAATAATCCAACACATCCATAATAATCCAGCACAAGATAAATAATCAAAGATAACCACATTCACAATAATCCAACACATCCATAATAATCCAGCACAACCTACATAATCAAAGATAACCACATTCACAATAATCCAACACAACCATAATAATCCAGCACAACCTACATAATCAAAGATAACCACATTCACAATAATCCAACACAACCATAATAATCCAACACAACCTACATAATCAAAGATAACCACATTCACAATAATCCAACACAACCATAATAATCCAACACAACCTACATAATCAAAGATAACCACATTCACAATAATCCATAATAATCCAACACAACCTACATAATCAAAGATAACCACATTCACAATAATCCAACACATCCATAATAATCCAACACAACCTACATAATCAAAGATAACCACATTCACAATAATCCAACACAACCATAATAATCCAACACAACCTACATAATCAAAGATAACCACATTCACAATAATCCAACACAACCATAATAATCCAACACAACCTACATAATCAAAGATAACCACATTCACAATAATCCAACACAACCTACACAGTCAAAGATAAACCCCATCCACATCCATAATAATCCAACACATCCTGCATGGATGTGTGGCTCATCTTGTCACTCCACTAATCATCATATATCACATATGCAACATGTGCACACACCAGGCAACAGGAATCTCTTTAAAGGAATCAGAACTGGGAGTGAATTACACATGGGACACAGGCCAGTAATTATCTACAAAAAGTAACCTTTGTTATGTTTTTGTATATATTTAGTATTTACATATCAAAATGTCTCATAGTCCAGTAAATACCTGTTAACATACTGTATAAGAGTATGTCTATTTAATTTGTGCTTAGTTTCTCGTTAAGTATCTTTGAGTTCTGGGCATGGTAATGTGAGCCCTCTCAATCTGATTAGAAATGTTGTAGCAATGGGACAAGCCTAATATCACAACATGGCCGAAAAAAACAAGAAGAAAAGGGGAATAATATAATTGCCAACAAAAGTATTTCATTTGAGATACGACCTTTACTGGCTGAAAGAAATGTAGTCCTAGTTGTTGTTTAATTGAAACGTTATGCTGGATTCTTGCATTGCTTCGTTTCTGGCATTCCTGTGTAGCAGATGTCATGCAAAACACAGCAAATACTTCCCATAAAAGCTCCTGCCAAATGCCATGTTTGAAGTCTGCTTTATTGTGGTAGACAAGCACAGTTAAAGAAATTCACTTAAACAATGCTGAGGTGTACATACTGATATCGCCCTAAGGGCCTAGAAATATGATTACAATAATTTATAAGGCGGTATCTCCCTTCCCTAAATAGAAGTGATAAATCTCTCCTCTTGAAAACAGCTTCCAATGGTGCCTGGGTTACAGAGCAGGCCCAGGCCGTGTGATCGTACCTCGGTATAAACGATACGGTGCTTCCCATTCGTATCGCGCTTCATACCATGTGTATGGTGCTTCCCAGCCAAGCCTCTGCTTACACTGATAGGCCCGGAGGGAATCGAGGAGTCACATGATCACATTCTCAACACAAACTCCTGCACTCATTATTATTCTCTGGTGATCTCTATCGTTTTGTAAACGATCTGCCATTTTGACAGACAGACTTCGGTCATTTTAGCTGGGGGCGCTAGGATTATTCAAACTGTAAACCAGTAATTAAACTACCCGTGCAAGCCAATCCCCACCATGCCGTTCCCATGAAGTCAAAACATTTCCAGCGAAAAGGATTCCGTTCTCACAAACAGTGAACTCTCCGCCCATGTTACGGGAGTGACAGCCTACAAATAGGGAAAAGTTATTCCCTGGAAAGTCTGGTGAAAACCAGAGAAGACCTGAATGGATTCCACACATCTGCCCCGTCTCTCGAGAGAACACCTTCTCCTCCACACAGAATAAGGCACAGGCAGGGTGGGGGAGGGGGGGGGGGGTCATGGGAGCTGGAGAGTAAATGTCATCAGTTTGGCAGAGCCCTAAAGAAAGCACAGAGCTGTGAGGAAAGAAGAGACAGAAAGAGAGAGAGAGAGAGAGAGAGAGAGAGAGAGAGAGAGAGACTGATCGCATGGACTCTATTACCACGGCTCAAAACCACAAATCGCCAATAAAATTCCGTCTGAACAAACATTTACCACACCTGGCCCAGCACACATCAGGTGACATACAGTTACACAAATCTCAGCACACATCATAGTGCCCACAATCCAAGTGCATATCACGCAACAATCGATCCAAAGCACAAATCACATGACCACAGAGCGTCCAGATACACAATCTAAGAACTCATCACACTCTTTCCACTTACACAATTTAAGACTTTATCACCACACCAGTATACACCTAAGGACACAGTAATAACCCAATATTTTAGTCTTATCAAGTCAAATGCAAAAATCTCATACCAGGACACTACATTCAACCAAGCCATGAATGACAGCCAGGGCTACATGCAATAATCTTATCTTTCACCCACTGGACCCTGACCAGGTCAATCTGGTCTCTCATGCCGCGCACCAGATGTTTACATCACCCGGACGGCTTGATCGACTCAGATAACCCACCGCACCAGCTGATTCACAATTGATAAAGATCAGTGAATATGCACCTTAATTTTTCACAGCATCACATCCTCAAACACAACCTTAGGAAGATCCTGTCTGCTCCAGGACAATGGCTGCATGTGTGGGGTGCGGGGGGAATAAATGTCAAATTTAAAGGCGCTTCATGTCGACTATGACCTCAGTCAGTGAATGCAGTCTCTAGAGGACTGCCTGGGGCCAGGAAACACTTCATACCTCACTTCCTGTAATGATGTAACAGACAGCACTGATGATACTTTGCCAATCTTGAAACTTTATAAGCATAGTAAGGGAATTGAATGGCCAAATACTAAGTGAGTGAGTAACATTACCAGGTATATACAGTATGTGAACTCCTGAAATGAGTAGTCTTAAACAGTGGCCTGTCCTTGACTGTGTCTGAATCAGAGCACTATCAACTGTGTCCCGTGTACTGTATACTAGCATACTGTGTACTGCTTAGTACTGCCTACTGTTTAGTGACATGCAGTATGCAAGAAAAATCCTCCCTCAATACTATTATCAGTGAAACCCTGGAAATAAGTATATCATCCAGGGATTTTAAGTACAATATATTTAGAGAATATTTCACCTACTTAACAAGTTTGTCATCCATTGTACTAACCTAGCATACTCAATAGTAGAGAAGTGTGTTTATTCAGACACAGCCCTTGTTATGCATCATGCTCAGTCGATATCTACAAGTAAGACTCGGGTATAAAGCTATTTATTTTGACAAGGAATCCTGTGGCAAGTGGCGACAGTAGAACTTTAAAGGGATAGTTCGGAATTTTGGACGTAATGTCTCAATTACGACTTTCCCATGATGTAGTTGATTGATGGAAACCATTTTCAGATAATTCCATGCTGTCCCTTCTTTTGGACATACACACATTGCTAATGCTAGCGCAACTCGTAGGAAAGTAGTAGCATCCACTATCAAACGCACTTAAACACTCCAAGGTGCACCCAAAGCAAATAAAATACGACGACAGTCTATCGGGGTTATTTTCAGTGATTATACCATCATTTTTCAAGTCAAACTATCGTTGAATCCTTTACTTTGTGCTCACCTAAATTCTCTGTGGAAGTACAGCGTTAGTTTAGTAGCTAGGTAACGTAAAGTAGCCTATTAGCTCCGCCGGCCAAAAACAATATCGCGCGTGTGAAAGAATCAGACTCGTAGTATTGTTAGCTAACGTTCAGGTAAGATGGTATTTCGGTGTGTATTTCAAGGTTGTTAAATCATGCAAAAAAAAAAAAAGGGCACTACAAAGTTTTCACCGATTTCCAGTGGAAGATCAACAAAGAAAACAGCTGTGGTTTCTTGCTGCTCGCATGGATGTCACCAATTGAGACTCTAAAAAAGTTTGTAGTGACCATTTCACAGAGGATGACTATGTGAAAATCAAAAAAGGACAGGCGGGACACCCTCTACTGAAGGAGACTGCTGTGCCATCACCTGTTTTTCTTCATGCACTGAAAACAACTGACGAGCAGGTAACTAATAAATGATTGCATGCGTGATCTATCTATTCAGCTAGCTAGTTGCCACGATTGGGAAGTCATGGAAGTGGTCAAACTTTTCCTGCAAATTGGTAACCAGTGTGCTTGCTTGTATATGCTGTGTTATTCTGTAGCATGTTTGTGTTTAGCTGACTTGTTGTACAGCAGATAGCCTACAGGCAGATACCCTGGCTAATCTACAGCTAGCTCCGCCGCCGTACTTCCACTGAGAATTTAGGTGAGCACAAAGTAAAGGATTCAACGATAGTTTGACTTGAAAAATGATGGCATAATCACTGAAAATAACCCCGATAGACTGTCGTCGTATTTTATTTGCTTTGGGTGCACTGTGGAGTGTTTAAGTGCGTTTGGTAGTGGATGCTACTAGTTTCCTACGAGTTGCGCTAGCATTAGCAATGTGTGTATGTCCAAAAGAAGGGACAGCATGGAATTATCTGAAAATGGTTTCCATCAATCAACTACATCATGGGTAAGTCGTAATTGAGACATTATGTCCAAAATTCCGAACTATCCCTTTAATGTCACTTCAATGACAAGTTGCACAGTTCAGTGTGGCACTGATTGATTTCCCCCTAACTCTACACAACTGAGAAAATTTATTATTTCAGTTGAAAAATGTGTGCCTGTACAGGGTTAATCAAAAAACAATATCCTGTTTTTCCCAGCAGTCTAGCTCTGATCCTACGCATGAATGTGTTTAACCGCTCGAATGAAAAACGGAACGCTCTCCTACCCTGATGTGGCGTGCTAAGTCTATTTTTACCACAACACTGTCTATTTATGAGTTTATCTTTTAGGGGGTTGCCCGCATTGAGGCATTTGTAACCTGAATGCGACACCTGCATTAAATTCTTGTTCACTAACCTACTTTACATTTCTGCTACAGACAAATTATCGACAGTTTTATATGGAATATAATGCAGTCTGACGTCAACGAGAAGTCAAAGCCAACGGTCCAATCAGGAGCCACAAATCGCGACCTAAACAAAAGCATACCCCCTTTCCTCACCCTTTCCTTGTAGTCTGGAATCAAAATTTAGGTAGCAAACCAGGAAGGCAGCTGAGAGACTTGTAATTGGTACTTTTTAATATTTAATATTTCTTTTTTCGTACCAGCATTTTTAACACCCTTTTCAATATTGCCTCTGTGAGCGCCTAATTACCTCCTCTACTGCACTCTTGGGCTGTCCTCGGGCTGTCAACCATGTTCGTAACTCGTGCACGTCGATCCTCCCGTCCTTGTTCAGGTCCAGCTGCTCGAACAGTTCAGCCCACCGTTTTTCTCCCTCTGGATCGGTACCGTTGTCCTGACATCGTGCCCAGGTCCAACCAGGCCAGTGTCGATTCCGGGGATCACCCATGTGCGCGTGTTACAGTAACACCAGTGAATATAAATAGAGTAAATAAAGACTAGGGTAGCAGACAGAAGCCGTTCTGCGTCTTACGTTTCCCTACGCAGGCATTGCAGGAAAGGCACAATGGCATTTAACTGCTAAAGTTTGAGCATTAAATACCTTTACGCAACAACGCACACTGCCCGCAGCTTTCCGTTTTTCTCATCTATGGCAAATGATATCTTCAAAACAGGGAAGCCAGAGAATGTCAAAGCACAAACATGACTGGGATGATTTAGGTTTGATCTATCGCTCAAGTCTGCCTCTTGTTATTAATCTCGTTTGAAATAAATTTCCGGCTTAAATTAAATCAATACCTTAATCCATAATGCTCGTCCAGTCGTCGCATTTCAACAAGCAGCTGTACCCTTTGACTGTACATTTACATGGGCTATTCTTGGGCGTCGAGTTACATAGTGTGCATCCGTTTGAATGTGACATAGGCTCCTGTAGCTAACGTTAGAGGTTGTGCATTCTCCAGGCACTGTACAGGCGTGAATACAGGTAGCTAGCTAGCTACATAACTTTACTCGATTTGTTGTGTATTAATCCCATCTGAATATCCGTGTTACCATGTTCATGGATTAACGTTAGCTAAACCCAAAAAATATATATCTTGCGTGCCCACGCACTAGAAAGCACAACTTACCCCTACATTCTCTACAGGCTACTGCTTACATCTACCAAAATATCTTGGCGTTAGCCTTGAGAAACTAACCGACGAAGAATGTGCACAAGTGAACTTGCGTCTGCGCCGTGTTGGCTGTTCAAGAGTGTATTCAGTGAACGTCACGGGATTCCAATTACTAACGTTACACCTTTTTGATATAACTACTGCAATAATAATAATAATGTACGGGTTCGGGCGTTAATAATGTTATAGTTTAAAGAGCTATTTTACAGCGTCCTATAGGTACAGGCTATGGCCAGGGCTCCTACGTGCGTCTGAAAATTACGAAGACATTAAACTACTGAGGCTACACCTAGTTCCGAATTATGAACTAGCCACGTGGTTGGTCTATTTTACAAATAAGCCTACGGCGTAGTCTACTATATGGGTTTGATTTTAGATATGATATGACTAACATTATTGGAATTCTCGGCACCTTTCTATCTCGGAACTGTTGCTAGGTGGACCTTGTTGCCAACCAAGCAGTAGTTTGTTTTCAAGAAGTGTGTATAGCGGTTACGTTGTAGCTAACTACAACTGTTCAAAATTTGATTCATTACATTTTTGGTTCAAATGACTGCTGTCCAGCATATGTTTTCCTATTAAATAACGAAGTTTGCCTTCTTATTTTTCATGAAATGAAAACCTAACCTCTGGGTAGACGTTACCATGGAACCTTGGTGCCATTTTATCTTTTAAAATCATTTTTAAATGTTGTTGGCCTCGAGACTTGATATGACATCGACTTTACCTGAATGTACATTTTTTATTAATTTTCTCCAAATAATTAAACTGAAATTATATTTAGATGTCATCTCATTCAGATATGGTACATTGGTGCGGCTAGGTTACATGTCAGCTGCCAAATTAAAGTATTGGCTAAACAAATAGGCTACCTATTTATAAGTAGCCGTTACTTTACAGTTCTCAATGCCTTTTCATAATTTTCAAAATTTCTTCCGACTTCGGTAAGATAGGCTACCGTTGCCTAAATGCATGACACACCATAAATCTAAATGATGTAGCTTATACCAACTCAGCTGGTCTGGTCAAGAAGATAGATATAGAAAACAGATACCATAACTGGACATGAGACAGGCGTGAGACCAGTGTATGCACAGACCCAAAGAGGCACAAACAATTACTTATTATCGTACCTGTGAGACACCTGGTTCTCTGTCAGCACCCCCCCCATTATGAGATGAATATAGACAGATGATGAATGACTGTGTCTGTTGCTATTGTCCACAGCTGTTACCAGTCTCTTAACGCAGAATGGTTAACGATGGCTGGATCAAAACAGCCACGGTACGCCCTGTTCTGCTGGTTGATTACCACATTGTGTTTGCTCCCTGCCTTTGTTTTCCCTGTTAATGCACATTCAGTCGCTAGCCACATCAAGACTTTCCATCCCTGCTCACCCCTCCCCATTTCTGATACAGTAGCCTACTCCCGATACAGGCGTCTATATAAAGAGCTCACCATTTGCAGTGAAAAAGACACTAACACCTGTTCACCCAGTCTCTTCACTGTCTTTTTCTTTTTACATTTCCAATGTGTAAGGGACTGTCCTCTCTACCTTCATCATGTTTGGAGAAGTATGCTTTTTTTCTCTTATTAATGTTAATATGTTTGTTCATATCAACTGATGTGTAATGTCCATGCCTGTAAACGTCCACCTGGTGTTGTACACGCACTCTAAGTTTGTCAAACTGAACCATGCACATTCTATTAATATTGATAAATGACAGGGGATGCTGTTCTTGTGTGCATATCTGAATATAATATATTTGCATTTCAGTGATGCAAGTGTGTTTGCCACTGTACTTTGGGGTGGCAGTTTCTATGTGAAGATCTGTGTTGCGTTGCGAGTGTGTTCAGCTCTTGAGTGTGTTTCAGGGCAAAAGGAATGAGGGTGAAACTCAGTCATCTGGCAGAGAAGCAGGAGTGGACGCACAAACACAGGTGATGCCTTTTTCTTTCTTTTTTTTAAACCGCTCTAGCATCACCATCTCAGTTAATACAGGTGTGCTATTCAATTTAAACACTATGCTGCTCTTCCTTACTAACTCTGAGTAATACTTGTCACCACCCTTTTTCTTTATTTTCACTAAGAGCAAGATATGATGCATAGTAATATGGATGTGAAGTAATTAACTGATCAGTTTGATCTCTATTATAAACTCACACCCTGAGTTTTTTTCTTGTTGCTGTCACTTCTGGTTTGCTTTGGGGGTTTATAGAATACCTTTATTTTTCCCAGGGGGAATTTCAGTATATGGGACTTGTGTTGCCTTAATTGTCACAGTGTGAGAAAGTCAATGCAGGGCAAAATAAATACTGAAAAAAATAAGAAAAAGCACACACATCCTAAAGAAATTTTTTTTTCCCCCGATGAAGAGCGTGGTAGCTCCAAATGCCATGTGGTAACCTTTAATAAATTTGGCATTAGGGAGCATTTTGCAGTGTGTGGATTTTTTTCTTATTTTATCTTTCAAAATAAATACTGACACATAGCATTGCCTTTTCTTCAGGGCTCATTTGGAGAAGATCGTCCAGGACCTTGAATCTCTGCTCAACAGCAAGAGTAAGACACACCACCCTCTCACCTGTACCTTCCTGATAACGACCGTCACTTCAATCCGCAGGCAGGATAGCAGCCGCTAACCTCCATGTCCCGGTATAGCTGAGGTCATGGTTGCACTTTTCCGTCCCTTCTGGATAAAAGGGGTTATAATATTCGTAAAAAAATGTGATTCCAGTGTAGTGTTAGAACATTTGAAATTCCCCAGAATCTGCGACTCTTTGCACTGAAAAGCAAAGCAGCCATTATACTGAAACTGAAATGTTGTGCTGGAGGTGTGAAGCACCTGTGCTATGACATGTGCTGCACTGTCTCACTCGGATTCCCCATACCCTTCTCGCTATCTCCCTTTTGCCTTCGCTACCCCATCCGCCCCTACTACGCCCTGCTCCCGACCCAGTGGGCAAGCAGGCGTTCCGCTGGTTCCTGCGATCCGAGTTCAGTGAGGAGAACCTTGAGTTTTGGCTGGCCTGTGAGGACTACCGGACCACCCCTGGGAGTCAGCTGGCCATCAAAGCCGTGAGCATCTACGGCCAGTTTATCAACTCTGAGGCACCTCAGGAGGTGAGGAGGGTTGAGGCGGGGACGAGAGGGGGAGGGGTGACGGGAAGGCGTGAACTGTGTTGGAGGATTAAGTGGGGAGGGAAGCACAGTTGTGATTGGAGGGAGACAGAGCAGGAAACTGAAGCACTAACGCTTCTGCTGTGTGTGTGTGTGTGTGTGTGAGTAGGTAAATTTGGATTCTGAAACCAAAGAGGCCCTCGCCAGCATGATTGAGGAGCCCACGGCTGACACCTTTGACGAGGCCCAGCAGCGCATATACTCACTGATGGCCAAGGACTCCTTCCCAAGATTCCTGCGTTCATCTTACTGCCAGGAGGCGCTGAAGGCTCTGTGAAACTTTTCCCCCTGCAGTGGTGGAGGACGGCCTTCCGCTTGCCTACTCACTATGCTCGAGTGCTTGCCACTGGAATCATTCTTATTGTAATGTCTTTACACATGAGACCAATATGTGCATCACATTAGTTCACGGCAATTTCAAATAAAGGTCAGGAAGATGGTGTTTATGGTGGTTGTAGTAATCCTAGTTCTGTTGCTCTTTTACAGCACAAGAAACGCTGAACTTTGGCTAGTTCTCATTTAGTGAATTAGACTTTTGCACCGCTGCTAATGCGAATGGAAAAATGCTGAGCAACCCTGTTCTTGATGTTTGAATTGAGGTATAATGGTTTTCACCATTGCAATATAGAATGTTCGATTTGGCGTATTACCAAATATGGATGTATGGCCCTTCACTAACAGCAACATTGAATTGGCGATTGAAATCCAATTTAAATGTCAAAGCATGTCAAAATAAACCAACGTGTTTTCTAGGCAACAGATAATAAATACCTTACCTAATGTCCATGCTCTTCTAATCACACATTATGCTTCTCTATTTGTGTTTAAAGAATGTGCCTGGCAATCCTCTGTGTATTTTGTAAATCATGTTGTGTTGTTGTATCTGTTGTGCAAAGGCAGGCAAATAAAAAAATGTATGTACTTGTGGGAGGCGTTGTGTCACTTTTATCAAGGATGCCACTAGCGAAGTTTCAATCTTCTGCACACTACATTGGTTGTCTTTGTCTCTGCACATTGTCAAAGCAGCAACTGCGGGTCTGGGGGAACGGCATTTTGTTCCTCCATACACTATGTAATGTAATGGATAGCTACTACGTTATGTGAAGGATGTGCTTTGTCTTATCTGTTCTGTAGTTACTTCGATGACCTTTCTGTATGTACTTATTGTATGTCGCTTTGGATAAAAGCGTCTGCTAAATGACTGTAATGTAATGTATATGGTGGGATGACAATAAACCAAATTGATCAGACATTGCAGATTCATTCTGACCAGCTGAAAAGGCTTAATGTCGCAACACAAAACCCCTTCGGTTGCACAAGATTTGACAGAAAGCAGCGTTTATCTGCAGCCACACCTCCCGCTCCAACTTTGCAAACAGCAGACGCACAGATATGGCGCCAAGTCAACACTCTGCGAGGCGCTGCTGTTCTCGCATTCGACCGGCGTAGAGTCACGCACCATCTGGGCTGTGCCCCGCGTGTCCTTGTCAGAGTTTGAAACAAACAAAGATTGTTGGCATTTCAAACGAGGAGCCGACCAGCCACAAGGTGTCAACATACAGCCTTCAGCAGGAGAGTATCACATAAACACTTATGTACGCACACACACACACACACACACACAGTTGCTCCATAGAGCATGATTGATATTGTCATTAACCTATTTACTCTTCTGGCGAGCGGAACTTTCTGGAATGAAAACACACGTCGAGCGTGTGACTGAGTGGGGGGGGGTGGGGGTGGGGGACAGACGCATGGACTCTGAAAGCTTGCCTTTGCTCAATACTGAAGACCAAAACACACCTCATTCGACTCCATTTGGTGCTTAGGAACCCTAGAGTTTCCATTTCACCTGAGCACTTAACATTCATAATGACTTTCTAAACTGGTCTTCCCCAGCTGTTCAAACTACAGACCAGTAAGTGTGAGTTAGGGATCCTGGAGCCACAATGTCAAACTGTTAGTCTTATTCACAGATTTAAGACTTGTGTAGCCCAGGACAAACAGTCGAAATATAGCCAGTAAATACGTACTCTACAGTGAATGTCCTTTTTAAATTTGTACTTTTTTTTTTACTGTCACCATGTTGTAACAACAAAGTACGTACTGAATGATCAATAAAATATCACACCCAATGTAAAGGGTTATGTAGCACACCAGTGTCCCATACGGCAGGTGCCCATAGTTATATAGCAGAGGCACAGTCTGAGTCCAGCCCTCACACAAGGAAATTAAAGGAAGTTAGCGGGAAGAGAGATGCCAAAGAGCACAAGTGCAAAAATAATTTAAAGGCAAATGGCTGAAGCAACCTGTGAAAGTTTGGTGGTGGAAAATGGCAGTTTTATCCAGTCCCTTGTACAGACTGACAGACACTATCAGAGAGTCACAAAGATGGCAGCAGCTCACACACCCATATGTATTCTTTTAAAAATAAACTATGAACACTCACTCACAAACATGCACAAAACCAAAGAACACAATAGTCTCTTCTTATCCAAATCCTCCCGCTCTTACAAACAAGGCACCATTTGTGGACTTCTCTTTCGGCTAGACTTCCTTTAATGTTTTGCGTGACAAGGACTGCACCACAGAACCACTGTGTGTCATATCATAGAAACTAAATATAAAACAACATGCAAGTATGAAGTAAATAGGTGTTTGTAGTCTTGTGACATACAGGGGGGTGGACAAAATATCAGAAACACCAGTTTTCCAGAAAACATAAAACACCTGCCACATGTTTGCTATGCAAAACCTTGACCTCTGTTCCTAACCTGATTATCTATGCTGTTTTGTGAATCTTGTGCCACGTGTACATTTTATATGATGACTTGTTTTTCTTTAAAATTATGCCAATCAACCATAATTGCCTGTTAATCATATTTTAACGCTAATAAATCATAAATTACATTACATCGCTGTTATATCAGTAATAAGTGAGTACACTTCAACAAATGCATAAGAAATCAGAAAACATTTTGGTCCCCAACAACTGGAGATGAGGTCCAGTTCCAACAAGTGGAATGTGATTAGTGAAAAACTTAACTGAAAAGAAATAATTAACAATTGGGCCATATTTGTGACTCATGTTACGTGCAAGTGTTGGATTCTAGACCAGTTTCAATGATCTTCTATTTTATTCAGCTGTTCACTTCACTTTGAGCAGAGGTGTTCACTCCCCACAGCTGTGCAGAGGTGCAGTTTTTGCAGTTTTTGTCCTACATTAGCTCTAAAGCAATATTTTTTTGTATTACTGACACAAAAGCAGCATTTAATTGACAAATTAGTATTATTTGATATGATTAATGGCTAATTATGATTAATTACCAAGCTAATAAAAAAAGACAAACTAAAATGTATACATGGCATGCCAGTCATAAAAGAGTGTAGACAATATAGGTAAGAGAAATGGGAGCAAACATATAGCAGCTGTTTTATGTTTTATGAAAACCCGTTTTTTTTACCCGTTTCTGGTGTTTCCGATATTTTCTTTACCACCTGTACAATAAACATACAATAGTGCAACAATATACTACAATGAACCCCTCCTAACATAACAGTTATAACAATATAAGAAAAACTAGCACTGCTTATAATTACGCAAAACTCAAGTTTTACAAATCTATGCCCCATATAATATGGGAATGAGTATATTTCCATAGCTCACACCACTGAAACCAACGGAAGCACCACATATAACCATGCAAATATATTCAAAGAATCTTCACACAAGTAAGTGAAGGTGAACAACGTGATTTACCAATTAACTATTATTTTATATAAGAACTGTAGGTTTCCCTTACAGAAGCCTTTCAAAAATCCTTTGTTTCTGATGCATGAAAATTTCTGAAATTCTTGGTGTCAGCACACAACTCCACCTACACAGGCACTTACTGAAATTGCAATGAAAAAAACCAATGCCTATTAAAAATATTTTTTTAACAGTGCATTTATTCAGCATCTATTAAAATGCACTTTCATCCACAATCCATGGGAGATTTTTATTGGCAGTTCAGAAAACTTTGAGAGATACAATGTCACATATACTTGCTGAGCCTGACATTTTTTGTACAAAATTATAATTTTTTCCAGAAACAGCAACCTTGTGTTGTCACACAACTGTTATGAATCATAACAGTCCCTTGTGTTAAATTGGTTGCCAATTTATGGTCTTCAACATCAGACCAGTTATCTTTGCGAGACAAGAGGAGAAAATCATTTTAGATTCTTCCCTAACTAGAGTTGGTCAGTTCTGCATACTAATACATATTTTGCTGTCCCCTGGTGGTCAAAGTAGGTAGTGCATACATCAATGTCCAGTCCACTATGATTAGTGGGCTGCAGTGGGACATTGCCGGTGGGCTCCTATTTTGAGGAGGTGGCTGAAGGGTGCCCCGGGGGGCCCGAGCTCTGTCCCCCGCTGCCTTTCAGTACGCTCAGCTTCTTGTGTAAGGAGGAGCTTGCTCTCTGCGTCACCTCCTGCTCAATCTTTTTCCTGATTGCCACCTCCAGGCCCTGCAGGGTAACAGCAGGTAATGGATTATGCTTGAGACTGGGTAGCAGCAGGAATATATACTATACTTTCCTCACTGATAAAAATTAGTTACCTAGTTGGCTACCTCTAATGCCTGAAAAGATGCAGATTACTAAACAGAAACATGAGACCAACACTTGGCTTAATTTATGAGCACTGTATGATGTGGTAAAGCAATGTCATGACACAAGGTAGTAGTGGTGATATATGGGACGTCACCTTGATTATGCTAAATATTTTGGTAGCTAAGGCTTTGGATCGGATTCCAGTGTACGTTTCAAGGTGGAACACATTCAGAATGGGGGCATGTTGCGGCACAAGGCTTGTGACAGAATAGATGTAACACTAATGATTCCAAACTTCATTGACACACACTCATACATCCACGTTCATGGGTGTGTTTGTGTAACGTGAACATGCTTGTGTGTTCAGTGTAACGTTAGTACCCAGGCTAAGAGACCTAACACACAGGAAACTCACCTGTTTAAGCTTCTGTTGTTGTACCACATGGGCTTTTTTGGGGGCAATGATTCTCCCTGGGAAAACAGAGTTTGACGCATCAAAGTAGATACCACATCGTGAGCTAATTAACTTGCTCACCATACTGTATGCTAATTAACTTGCTAGCCTAGCTATAAAGCTACACAGCTACAGGAATGATACCCGCATATCGTCACGTAAGACACCACTTCATATCAACAGCAATATAAGCAGCTTTTTGGAACGAACTTGAGCCTAGTGTTAACTTATAGCTCGGCATTTGTCAGAAGTTAGCTAGTTTGCTAACTCGCTAGTGAGTTAACCTCGTGCAACGGTATTAGCAGCTATTGCGTATCCATTTTGGCTCCTTTTGGAATAAAACATACATTACAGAACGGAGGACTTTAGTTTACTAGGTAAAATCTGAGCCAAAATGGCGGATAGCCATGTTGCTATATTACTACTTATCCAAAGCCAGTAAATATGGCTCCTAGAAATGCCCCTTACATTCTAAGGTAGTTTACCTCCTTTCTTGGGTCCCTTCTGCTTATTTCGTTGTTTTTTGACTCCTCCCGGATGCTGTGCTTTAAATTTCTGCTTTCCTTGGGCCATGATGCCACTATTCAGAAACCCTTTACCGTAAAGAACTGCTGTGGGAAGAAATAAGTGCATTGTGGGATACGGGTGGATTTACATTTATCTAACGTCACTGCAAAGGCAGTATTTTTCATCAAACATGGCAAGTACACGTTCAAATGAAGAGATTTATTTTGTTTTCTCCAAGTAGAAAGCCATTCGTGATTCACAACTATTTTCATCAAAATAATTGTTATCCATACAAATTCACAAGGTGGTTTCTAATAATTCCTTGGAGATATGTAGCTATCTGTCATAGGGACATTCTTCAAAGTCTTAATTAAAATAGGTGTAATCATAGTTTGTTCTGTGCTTACACAGCACAGTAATGTCAAAAATATTCCTTGAAAATAATCCAGATTGGTACTGGATGAACCACAATATAAATAAATAAATAATACATTGAAATGATACCAAATCTGTGAGAAAATAGCAAATAACACCACATCAGCACAAGGGCGTTCTGTTCCCAGTTCTTTATTTGACTTGACGTGAAAGGCATTTCTTTCTTTATGTATGCAGAATACAGCATATATTGATATATTTAAAAAAACATCCAGTTTTAACCATTTCCACAAATACAAAACTGAACCCTGTTGTGATTAATAATAACTACAGAGAGAGGCCTTTTTCACAAGACAGTCAGCCACGTCTTCCACTGGTTTAAAGGAAGCAGGAGTGAAACCTAGCGCTTAGACTCCCACACACAGAGCCTATATGGCAACCAGCAAGGACTTTGCCTTCTGAAATTGGCACGAATCTCAATTATGTCTAAAAACTAGGGGGAATAAAAAGAGAAGGAACACGTAACGTACCGAGACTGGTTCCTGGGAATAGGCAGTGGCATTAAGAGAAGGGATCTATAGATACGTCTGTCATATGGCACCAAAATCTAAATTTGACAATTCCTTTAGAATGGCTGTCATTTTGCCAATGTCCCTTCATGGGTAAAGTAACGCAAGCAATTTTGGGGCAGGTGCATGGGTTAACCCATGAGTTATGATAGACTTTGGACTTCCCTTGGACTTGCTTTGGAGCCAACCTGCCGAGCAATGTAACAGAAGTCAAATCAGGGTGGGTGGTCAGGTAAGCGGGGAGGAAGTCCGATCGACTATAATGGAACGTGACCTTCAACGCCCGTCGCATGACCAAACATCACCCACCGTTATGACTAACCTAGAACAGGTAGCCAAACAGAAAGTTCAACAGGGAAATTTTTGGGTTAAACCAGCACACTGGCTCTTCTTAAAGTCTTCATTTAACTGCTCAGGGTTGTGACAGAGGCCTCTCAGTCATGATCTTCAACAACAGTTCATCACCAAGAATCACCAAGAAATATGATCACAGCCAAAGAATCATGATAATAAACAAACCATTTCTTGTACCATAAATGAAACAAACTATTTTACACAGACTGTGACAAAGTTGCTACATTATTCTCAAATGTTACTGTCCCTTTTTATTGTTTCATAAAACAAAAACATAGAAGTGTTGATTAGAACCCTCCCTCCGTGTGATCTGACACACAACAGTGTTTTTTTTGTTTTTGTGATGGTCGCCTGCTTCTAGAACGGTTCCGAAACGTTCGGCGGTTCCAGGATGTCGAACGATTCCGGAACGCGGAACGACAGAGGTGGGTCACCCTGGTCACAAAGGACTGTAAAGATTAGCTGGGGGGTTGTGTGTGTGAGGTGGTGGGCTGGCTTTCTGCCATTGGGATTCCCTGTTACTGCTGTGGTGCAGGGGGGGGCAGTTAGCAGAGGGAAGACTACATATCGTCAACCCTGCTGCTGAATCTGAACCTGCCCTCTCTCCACTGATATTCTGCGATATTGCACCATTTTTAGTGATCTCAGCTAGCGAGCACAACCGTGTACCAGCCAATCCTCCTCCGTCTGTCTGTCCACAGTCCGTCTGAGTGCCTGTGACCCCCCTGAGTGCGAGCGCGTGTGTGTACAACCGAGTGAGCGTGTATTAGTGAGTGTATGCGTGTGATTGAGAACGTCTGTACGGTACGAGTGAGTGTGTATGAAAACATGTGTATCGGTGAGTGTGTGTGTGTAATGTGTGTATGGTATGGGTGAGTGCGTGCGTATGAGTAAGTACATGTGTATGAGCGAGTGTGCGTGTGTGAGTGAGTACGTGCGTATGAGCGGGTACGTCTGAGAGTCCTTGGGTCGGCCCGGGTGCCCGCCTGTTTTTTGATTTTGTCACTGTCTTTTGGTCTGTCCTCTCCTCTTTGTGTTCCTGTTGCAGTCGTGTAAGGCAGTGAGTAGCGGTGGCCCTGGGCGAAGCCCATGACATTCAGTACAGTGTGTGGGTCTTTCTACTGCATGCAGAGGAGGTACAGTGCACTGCGGGAAAGACTACATCTCGCGGAAACGCTAGTCTCTTCGGTTACAGCTGGCCTGGGATTGGGCACGTTCTCAGTCAGAGCTTTTATATCTTGTTTTTTTAAAATTTATTTATTATTATTATTTTTTAAAAGCTCTCGTCCACCTCATAATTCAGTACTGCTAACCAGTTTTAGGGCTTCGTTTTTAAAAAAATGTCTACCTTTTCATTAAAAAACATTTCTATAAAAGTTTCTAAATAGGCAAAAGCAAAAGCAAATGTTAATGTAACATTTTGGTTTGGTACAATTTCATAATTACTTCTATTACTCATTTCACTATATTGATTAGTATTTTGTTTGGCATTATTTATGTTAGCTTGTAGACTATTGCACATTCTTTACAATAGAATTGAACATTATATATTTACATATGGGCTGAAACCGTACTGCAGCACATTGGCTATACTTTATACTAAATAAAGAACAAAATGTATAGTTTACCCTTATGGAAGAACTACCATGAGTAATGACAAGCCAGCTCATGAATATTAAATATATCATATCACACACGTCTTTGTTTTTGACAGACATTCCCACAGCTATAAATCTAAGATTTATGTTTGAATATGTTTTAATATAATAAACCTCTAAGATGTGTCAATGTAGATACTGATTTTTCATTACAAAATGTACTGACTAACAAAGGAAATACGTGCATCTTGAATATCCTGTTCTAAGGAAGGAACAGGTTCTGCTGAGAGACCAATAGCCATCCTGCATGAACATAGCAGCTGTCTGCCTGTCGTGGCGGCAGGGTTTAAACAGCCAATGTTGAAAACTGTCTTTTTTTTTTTTTTACAGAGACGACAAAGTGCAACACAAGCCGTAACATCAAATTCTGTCCTAAAATGTGCCTTGAGCTATACTGGCGAAATGTCCCTTAAATATCCTCAAAATGTACCCGCTTCATTTGCCAGGGATCTTAGGTAGCGGGAATTGACCACAAGCTGTCGCTCTCTGAGAGCTATGGTCTAGCCTGGCGCACTTGTGAACTCGTCTTTAACTTCGCCTGAAGCTATGACGTCCAGCTTCCAAACACTTCAAAACTACGCCTCTAAAGACAAAGCTTGAAGACAACTCTTCAGCAATAAAATGAAAGTACATTTCCTCTGTTAACTCAGTATACCTGCAATGTGTGGTTCTTCCATTGGGGCTGGAGCTGACGGTAGGTTATTATCTGTTTATCTGTGAAGCCATACAGTAGGCATGTCTGGGGATAGAGCGACAGCAGGGCACAGCTGGAGGGAGAGAGAGTGGAGACTGACCTGCACAAGGACAGGGATCCAACTGTCTGACAGGGGGGAGCGAGAGGAGAAGACAGATGAGAGAGGAGACACAGAGGAGTGAAAGAGGGAGGAGGATAGGATGCTCTGTGTGTGTGTGTGTGTGTGTGTGTGTGTGTGTGTATATGTGTTTGAGGATAATGGTGCATACTTCTGTATGTGTGTATATGTAGTGGTAAGATGTGTGTGTGTGTGTGTGTGTGTGTGTGTGTGTGCGTGCATGGGTTCCACTGTGCCAGTGAGTACAGCAAGAAGGGTGAGAGAAGGATCCACGTGCAGTTGCACTCTGTCGCCAGCAGGGGTCTCTAAAGTGCAGTGAGGCGCCCAGTCAGCGCGGCCTGCAGCTCAGAGGGCAGGAAGACGCCCAGCTCTGTAATGATGCCCCCAGTGATTAGCTGGTGGGGGGTGACATCGAACGCTGGGTTCCACACCTCGATACCTGCAGAAGGAAGAGGGAGAGAGTGAGAGAGAGAGACGGAGAGATGAGGACACGAGACGGGGGTTATTCGATTTACATTAAAGGCATTAGTCACAGTTTGTCAAATAAAGCTGTTAAAAACATGCAGGAGGTTATTTCTGTAGACACGATGTATAATCTCACTTTTCCCTCCATATTTTTAACCAGTTTCACCTGTGGACCCCCCCAGCCCTCCCGGGGGGAACGTCTGGCTCTTATAAAATTAGCTCTGGATTCCCAGGATCAATGAAGCTGTTAATTGAGGCCTTTTAATTAATTTGCTGCAATTCGCTCAACACTGGATGCAGGTATATGAGCCTTGTTAAAGGATTAATTAAAGAGTGACACAACAGCTTTCAATTATCCTAATCAATTAAAGATCCGACGGGGACCACCGTCCCCTTTTCCCCCCGCATCGCCCTCCTGTCTAAATGTTTCTGTGAAGGCGTCTCCCTCCGCCATCTCCCATGTCTAATTTAAGCTGCCGTTTCTGCTCGGTCCCCCTCTGTGAAGCTTCCCGCTCCCATCCCGGCCCCCCCCTCGACCCCAGGCCTCCTCCCCCTGTACCTGGAGCAGCGATGGGAACGCGGCCCCCCCTCGACCCCAGGCCTCCTCCCCCTGTACCTGGAGCAGCGATGGGAACGCGGCCCCCCCCTCGACCCCAGGCCTCCTCCCCCTGTACCTGGAGCAGCGATGGGAACGCGGCCCCCCCTCGACCCCAGGCCTCCTCCCCCTGTACCTGGAGCAGCGATGGGAACGGGGCCCCCCCTCGACCCCAGGCCTCCTCCCCCTGTACCTGGAGCAGCGATGGGAACGCCGCCCCCCCTCAACCCCAGGCCTCCCCCTGTACCTGGAGCAGCGATGGGAACGCCGCCACCCTCGACCCCAGGCCTCCTCCCCCTGTACCTGGAGCAGCGATGGGAACGCCGCCCCCCCCTCGACCCCAGGCCTCCTCCCCCCTGTACCTGGAGCAGCGATGGGAACGCCGCTCCCCCCTGTACCTGGAGCAGCGATGGGAACGCCGTTGATGCTGGTCAGCTCCTCCGGGGGGCGCTCCTCGATCACGATACCTCGCCCGCTTTCCAGGCTCAGGTCGCAGGACGTGCTGGGGGCGGCCACGTAGAAGGGTATCCCATGGTGCTTTGCAGCGATGGCCAGCTGGTAGGTGCCCACTTTGTTGGCGGTGTCTCCGTTGGCAACGACCCTGTCTGCACCGACCACGACCGCTACGTGCAGAACGATAATACAAAGAGTCAAACAGGCAGTTCAGGCACACGGAGGCAAATAAGACAAAACGTGAGAGAAAGGCCATGGAGAGAAGAGGGTGGGGCAGATACATATGCATTCTGGGACAGATCCACCTTTACTAGCTGTCTGTCTGTCTGTCTGTCTAATTTGTTTTCTTTGGCAGTTGCAGTAACCGGCCAGGCTGAGGGGTTGTATGCTTTTATGCCCTCTTCATAATTGGGAGCACCTGGGGCATAGCCTATAAAAGTAAGCCCTATGGCTTTCTGCCGTTCCTGGCATTGTTTGGGGTTCTCCTCCTGCACCTGGCTGCGGTACTGGGTGGTCCAGGGTGGTCCTGGGTTTTTCTTTGGTTGTTTTGGCTTCGGACGTTCACATCTCACTTTTTACGCACACGCAGCCATACACATTTCTCATTAAAACGCTACATTTGCACTCACACAGAAAATGATTTTCCTTTGTTTGTCAACCCTTTGTCGTGACTATACCGACAGTCGTAACAATGCACGCAGCCTTTAGTCCATTGGTTAATATTTAAAGTGACAATAAACAGAGAAACTCTTCTCATGGTGATAACCAGATATTCACATAGCTCATTTCATATGAGCATTTTGCAAATGTGTTAAAATTTTGGTTTATAACTGTTCTCATTCATGCATTCATGAATAAGAAGTGTAATTGGAGTATCATAACTGCATTATTCCTTGATAAATTATGAAAACAACCAGGACTTGGTAGTGTCCTCATACTTTTGGTTCCCAGAGGATATACATACATACATTCATACACAGTACACGCACACGCACGCACGCACGCACGCACACACAAGAATAGGCGGTGATACAACCAGACCGCGAGCCACACAGCGACAGGCACTAATTCAAAAACACTAACAAACACAAAAAAGAGCCGAAAGCATGGTGTGCCCTGGTGCCAGTCTGACCTGTGATGCCCCTCTCCCTCATGGTAAGGGCTGCCATGCTGTCGGTGATCAGGGTGGCAGGGAAGCCCTCTGCCACAGCCTCGTAGGCTGTCAGCCGGGCGCCCTGGTTGTAGGGCCGAGTCTCGGTGCAGTAAACCCGCTTCAGTCGCCCCAGTGCATGCAGGGAACGCACCACTCCTGCAGGAACAGCGCACACAGGGAGTCAGCAGTGCACATAACTATACGCAACACACACCTATACACGCACGCCCGCACGCCCGCACACACACACACACACACACGCGCGCGCGCGCACGCATGCACGCACGCACGCACGTAGTCAGGACACAGAAGTGCACAAATTTTTAATCAGCATATTAAAAAAAAGTAAATTAAGCCTATTCTATCCTTTGGAGATACAGAAAAAATTATAAATGCGTTAATTTCCTCTTGATTGGACTACCGCAACTCACTTTATACTTGTTTAAGTCGTCGAGCCGTGGGCCGGCTCCAATTAGTGCAAAATTCAGCAGCTAGGCTGCTAACGAGGACCGATAAGAGGTCGCATATTACTCCAATTTTGGCTTCTCTACACTGGCTGCCAGTTGAGTTCAGAATTGATTTTAAGATCCTTTTAATTACCTACAAAGCAAAGCATGGGTTGGCACCAGAGTACATTAGTGAGCTCTTGTCACTGTACCGCACACTTCGCCAACTGAGGTCATCTGATAAGGAAATGCTGGCAGTTCCAGTGTCTAGGATGAAAACCAAAGGGGACCGCACCTTTTGGGTCAAAGCCCCGAAACTCAAACAGCCTTCCCATTGAGATTAAACAAGCTATTTCTGTGACCTCTTTTAAAGCACTTTTAAAAACACGCTTGTAATGCACCTTAGCCTCCGTTGTACATCTTGTATTTTATTTTTATGCATTTTCATTCATGTTTTATTATTATATCTCCAATTTCTTTAATGTCATTTTAATTCCTATGTCTTTTATACTTGTGTCTGTTTTGACTGTCTGTTTTTATCTGGCTCTCTTTTTATATATTTTGTGAAGCACCTTGTGCTGTACTGCTGGAAACCTGCTATAAAAACAAAGTTATTATTATGATTATACACAACACGCACACATGCACATACAAATCACACATATAATACACACCCTTACAACATTACACACAACACACACACACGCCCATACAAAACCACACACATAATACACACCCTTACAAGGTTACACACAACTCACATAGGAACGCAGGGGGGGTATTTGACAAAGCGAGATTAAGGAGTTAGCCGGCTAACTTTTGCAAATATTTTGAAGTAACCCAGGCTCTCATCCAATCGGATGTCATCAAATTCTAAATATTTACAAAAGTTAGCCGGCTAACTCCTTAATCTCGCTTTGTCAAATACTCCCCTGGACACTTAACACCCATACACGACAGCCGAGGAGTCACGGCAACAGCACAATTTGCCACCAGCTGAGGAAGTGAATTTTACATCCAAGCAGCCCTTTCTCCTGTAATGCGTCCACATATCTACTTTAAGACGTTAAATCAACATTAGATCAAGCAGAAGGGCACTGCCAACGGCGTAACAGTACAGCCTTCCCATTGATTAATCAGAAAGCACCCTGCTGAAGAACCACTGGCATCAGAACTGTAGCGCCTGTAGAAACCCAGCTCACAGAGCAGCATGTAGGAGCACTTCAGCAAGGCAGAGAACGCTCAAAAGCCTTCAGAAACCAAGCAGGGCCTCGAATAAATAACTCGACTCTCTGATTCACGGGGTTGGACCAGGCACCCGTCTGGCATCTGGTGGCTAAACCGGCGTTTGGAGAACTTAAATCAAACATCCTACAGGGCCACTGGGCCTCCACTGCGGCCCCTGTCTGAAGGGAAACAGAACTCACCTGTTGCGCCAGGTGTAAATCTGCTCAAAGACTACAGCGGAGGGGCACAATCTGTGTCGGGGTTTCCTGCCAGCTCCCGCTCTTAAACATTTCATCAGCCCAATCATTTATTGGATTTGACATTTCTGATAAATTCATGAGCTGCAGATGCAGACTGCACACCTGTCCTTGGTGAAAAGGTTTTATATAGGACCGTGCTTGTGTTTTATAGCAGAAAATAATATTACGTCACACTTTAAACAAAGTCCCCATATAAAGGCTTTATATAGCATATATAAAGCCTTCATAAACGTGACATAATGGCTTCATAAATAATACATAAGCAAATGCCATGCTTCATAAAGGGTGACATAACACCTCATGCAACATGTTCTGCCAAATGTGACATAACCAGCAATGTCACCTGGCTAATGGCTAAACATTATACAGCAGGGATCTCAAACTCAAATCCTGGAGGGCCGCTGTGTCTGCTGGTTTTCGATGTGTTCCTGCACTTAAGTGTTTAATTTAAGTCATTGATTGGCTAAAGAGTCTGCACACCTTGTTTCCAAGGCCTAAATTGGCTGCTGATTGAAAGGAAATCACAAAAACCAGCAGACACAGCGGCCCTCCAGGACTGGAGTTTGAGATCCCTGTTATACAGGGTGGCATAAAACATGCTTAAGTAGGATGCTAGGGTAACTGACACATTTGGCATAACATTTTGCATAAGAATGTGTTATGTCACCCTTTATGAAGCATGGCATTTGCTCACGTATGATTTATGAAGCCATTATGTCACATTTATAAAGCCTTTATATGGAGACTTTGTTTAAAGTGTGACCTAATATTAAGCCAAAATAATGAGCGGGAACAAAAAGCAGCATAGCATAAACACTGCTCCTCGTAACTGGCTAACAGTTAGCTGGCCACTTCTCTGCGTAAAACCAGGAACAGTTTTTTTGCTAGTTCATATTCATATGTTCCATATTCGGTTTCCAGGTTTTACTGAGTACAACGAATTAGCCAATGAATTGAGTTATCGAATTGAGTTATCCGCGTGTGAGGAACAAGGCCCAGGGGGTATTTCACAAAGCAGGATTACGGAGTTAGCTGGATAACTGCACCGAGTAAAACCCGGGAAACACTCCCAAATCTGGAACATGGACTGAAGTAAAAAGAGCTGTTCCGGGTTTTACTCAGTGCATTTATCCAGCTAACGCCTGCTCTGCGAAACACCCCCCAGGAATGGAGCTGTGCAACACCCTGCTGCCACGCCCACTCTACCCTTAACCGCCCCATCCACCAGCCAATCCTCACCCAGAGCGGTGCCGTATCCGGCCGTGGCGAGAGACCCCGTGTTGCAGTGCGTGAGGATGGTGATCGAGTCTCGGGGAACCCCTGACAGGATGTGCTGCGCCCCGTAGTTGCCGATCTTCTTGTTGTCGTTGACGTCCCTCTCCAGCATCTCCTCGATCCAGCTAATCACACTGCGGGTAGAGAGAGAGAGAGAGAGAGGGGGGGGGGGGGGGGGGGGGCGGGGCATGTTAGGCCACCAGCACTCTGCGTGAAACATGTGTGTGTCACTGTTCACTGAGTGAGTCCATATGTCTCAGATAGTCACTGTGAGACGGGTACCTGTATTATCATGGTGTCTAGTGGAAGTGGGTATATAGTCAAAGGGTGATTCAGTTTACCTTCCAGTGCTCTTTTCCTTCCTCTCCCACTCCACCCACTCCACCCACTCCACACACTCCACACACTCCACTCACTCCACCCACTCCACCCACTCCACTCACTCCACTCACTCCACCCACTCCACCCACTCCACTCACTCCACCCACTCCACCCACTCCACCCACTCCACTCACTCCACCCACTCCACTCACTCCACTCACTCCACCCACTCCACTCACTCCACCCACTCCACTCACTCCACCCACTCCACTCACTCCACCCACTCCACTCACTCCACCCACTCCACTCACTCCACCCACTCCACTCACTCCACCCACTCCACCCACTCCACTCACTCCACCCACTCCACTCACTCCACCCACTCCACCCACTCCACCCACTCCACTCACCCACCCACTCCACTCACTCCACCCACTCCACTCACTCCACCCACTCCACTCACTCCACTCACTCCACTCACTCCACCCACTCCACCCACTCCACCCACTCCACTCACCCCACCCACTCCACCCACTCCACCCACTCCACTCACTCCACCCACTCCACTCACTCCACTCACTCCACCCACTCCACCCACTCCACTCACTCCACTCACTCCACCCACTCCACCCACTCCACCCACTCCACCCACTCACTCCACTCACTCCACCCACTCACTCCACTCACTCACTCCACTCACTCCACTCACTCCACTCACCCCACTTCACTCACTCCACCCACTCACTCCACTCCACCCACTCCACTCACTCCACTCCACTCACTCCACCCACTCCACTCACTCCACTCACTCCACCCACCCACTCCACTCACTCCACTCCACCCACTCCACTCACTCCACTCACTCCACCCACTCCACTCCACTCCACCCACTCCACTCACTCCACCCCACTCACCCCACTCCACTCACTCCCTCCACTCACTCCACTCACCCCACTCCACTCCACTCACTCCACTCACTCCACCCACTCCACTCCACTCACTCCACTCACTCCACCCACTCCACTCCACTCACCCCACTCCACTCACTCCACCCACTCCACTCACTCCACCCACTCCACCCACTCCACCCACTCCACTCACTCCACTCACTCCACTCACTCCACTCCACCCACTCCACCCACTCCACCCACTCCACTCACCCCACTCCACTCACTCCACCCACTCCACTCACTCCACTCACTCCACTCACTCCACTCACTCACTCCACCCACTCCACTCACTCCTCACTCCACCCACTCCACTCCACTCCACTCACTCCACTCACTCCACTCCACCCACTCCACCCACTCCACTCACTTCACTCACTCCACTCCACCCACTCCACCCACTCCACTCACTCCACCCACTCCACTCACTCCACTCACTCACTCCACCCACTCACTCACTCCACCCACTCCACTCACTCCACTCACTCCACTCACTTCACTCACTCCACCCACTCCACTCACTCCACCCACTCCACCCACTCCACCCACTCCACTCACTCCACCCCACTCCACCCACCTCCACTCACTTCACTCACTCACTTCACTCACCCACTCCACTCACTCAACCCACTCCACTCACTCCACCCCACTCCACCCACTCCACTCACTTCACTCACTCCACTCACTCCACTCACTCCACCCACTCCACCCACTCCACTCACTTCACTCACTCACTCCACTCCACCCACTCCACTCACTCACCCACCTCACTCACAGTGCATATTCGTACCGCATAACATTAGAGCTCCACTCTCTCCTCTTTCTGATGTGTCACATAGGTGCAAGGCAAGGTGCGAGAGCTTCGGCTAAAAGCGGTAATGGGCTCTCTGTGTGTGAGGCTTCCTGAACCTGTACCAGCACTGCGCTTTCTTTGCACTGGAAAGACAGGTTTTACAGAAAGACAGGAGTAACCGAAAATATTTTGGGAAGGCCACACACCCATAGCACGGGAAAAACAACCCAGCCCGAGAATAAAATCACATGTTGATAGTTAAAAGCTGTCACAAGCCAACAGTGAAAAATCAGCTAAAAGGCAATATATAGCCTGTTCGACAACCGAGAACCCCCATCTTTTGCACTTCCACTCAACGGAAAATCTTGAGGGTACTGTAAGATTTTAGGATTGTCCCAATACCACTCAAGTCTCATACTTTTGTCTATCAGGCATGCCTGCTGCCTAGGTGGTTTCGGCCACCTCATCATAGCTAAAAGGGAGTGGCATCGCTACTGATTCCCACAGCTATCAAATATAGAATAGGGGCTGGGAGTGAGTGATTGAGAACTATTCAAACCAAGCAGACTTGATTAGCAGTACAATAGATTGTCTCCTGGCTTGGCCTCTGGAAGTTTAACCATTAGACCCCCCCCCTACTGATTGGCAAACTGATTGATTTAGGGAACCCGAAATCAATCACAATATTTTGAATATAGCTACATTTCTGTTTCCCCTCACCTCAGAAGACAAAGACTGAGAAGGGGCATTTAAAGCCATACAGTTCACATAACAGGATTCAGATGAACTCCGCTGAATCCAGAGTGGATTCTCTGTATCTCTGACAACTGCCATTCCTGGAAATAAACATAATTTTCACCAAGTTCGAGAGACGTCCTTTTTTCCTTACAGCACACTTCAGAATTGCCAGCCCTGCTCTTATGCAGAAAAGACCCGCCAACGACTAAGAACATTATGTGGCGGGTGTTTTTAAAAAGCTCTCTCTGACACTGCAACCCCGAATGACAATTCACCTGTGCCTGTTATCATAAGTAATAGTACATTCTGACTAGCCTTCATACCAACAACAACAACAAAAAAAAATACAACCTGGTATAAGTATTTTCAAACAAACAGCAGCTTTATGTAATTGGATTCCGTTTTTTTTTTTTGTTTTTAAATTGTTCATTGATTTTTCTGCATAGGCACCATTTGAGTCATTTCCTGGAAATGAGAGTAGTCCACTTCCTGCCAAGGCCACGCTTACGAAAGAATTCATTTCCAAATCCACCTCCTCGGGTGAGGGCTGGCAATCGAATGCCTCCCATTCGCTCGTGTTTCATATTAACCCCGGAGCTCACATTCTGAGAGCTAACAGAGGCCTTATCGATCAGTGTGCTTACACAGGCAAAGGCCCCTAGTGCTCTGCAGTCTCTCTCTCTCTCTCTCTCTCTCTCTCTGATGACTTCTCAGTTACCATCCTCTCTCTCTTTCTCTCTCATCTGCTTGGTTCATTTCTCTTTCCAATCTCTCTCGCTCTCTCTCTCAACTCTGTGTACCACTTTCTCAGCTGTTCAGTTGACTTCTCTTTTGGTCCAGGGTGTTAAATTAATTCCCGCCACCAGCCAAGTGCTGATAAAATTTTGATCGTGGCTGGTAAGATTTTCTACTCTAGCAGCCACTTCGCCCGGTAACCAACCAGGTTGTGTTGTATTTGTAAAAGGCAATGTGGAGATTTTTAGAATCCACAAGCCGCTCTGGCCAGTGGGTGAAAAAAGTTAATTTCATGCCCCGTTTTGGCCCCTCCCTCCCTCCCTCCCTACCTCCTCCCTACCTCCCTACCTCCCTACCTCCCTACCTCCCCTCCGTCCGTACCTCTCTCTCAGCTGCTCGGTTGCCTTGTCCATACTCTCGTTCTCTGTGAACTCCATCAGCTCTCTGGCGGCGCGGCCCATGTTGACGGCGGTGGGGCCGGGCGGAGGTCAGGTGACCGAGGGAGTCGCGGATGAAGGTGACCAGGTCGTCGCCCCCGCCCCCGGCCTGGAGCTCCACGGCCAGGCTCAGGCACCCCACGATGGCGATAGCTGGGGCGCCTCGCACCTGCAGAGAAGAACACTGGAGTCACCCCGAGACCACGGCTTAAGCTACACCGTGGGCTAAAAGAAGTGTTTGTGATCGGGGGTTCATACGCGCACCGCGAGCATGCAGCTCTACAGACACTACGGGAAAGAGAGGCCACATGCTACATTTGCATTAGCTACACACAGTCTTCTCTATCCAGGGCAACCTGTGCACACATGAAGGACGTGCATGTGTCATATATGTGTACGTGCGTGTGATATTCACGTGCAAAACCCGTACGCATGAGACGTATATCTCCGACGGCAAAGTTCACCTCGCGGGCAGCGCAGCTGCAGTACCCGCGACCGTCGCGTAGCATATCCGCGCCAGAAACCACGCGAGGGCGCGCGCGTTTTTTTTTGGGGGGGGAAAAATCCACGGGATCGTTTTCCCAAGGCTGGTGATGAATTGGAGAGCGGCGCAGCTCTGCTGGTGGATTACGGAGGCAGAGGGGACCGAAAGCCGGCTCAGTATTCGCACGCGTCTATGTGCCTTCCCAAACTGCCAGAGGACGCCGCGGTGACAGGATGACCCTGCAATTACAACTGGCCATTTGAGAAAGGACCAATAGGGAATAACCGGTAGAAAAAGGGGGGCAGCACACTAAAATTGGGAGACTCAAGTGGAGCGGCAAAAAAAATAAAAAAAATAAAATAACACCAAAATGGATTGGGAATGTTTTTATTATCGGCTTAATAATACACCCACTAATAACTTCCCATTGGTGTGGAAGGTCGGTACATAATGCAACACAAGGGGCAGGGGGCCACACATTTGGTGCCAGTAAACAGGCTATTCCTCCAGCTGGAGGGCAAAGAGAGCTGTATTAGTTTCTGGATTACATGCCAGCTTGACCTCTTCATTATTAATAAGCCCAATCATTATGTGATCTGACATTTGAGCTACACTCCTTGATAAGCTCACAAATCACAGGGTGAACACTGTTCTTGTGTCCCCTGGAATAAACATGTTGCTGTTGTATAAACTACCAATTGTACCTGACATTAGCATGCACAGCTAATTAGCTATTTCAGCCAGGACACGCAGTCAATGGACAATGGCCCCACGATGGCCCACGTGGGAGAGGATTGCCCACCCACGGCTCAGAGCAGAGGTGGGCAACGAGGGGCCGTATCGGTTTCTGGTTTTCATGCCAACTTCTGGCCTAAATTACTTAATAAGCCCCAGTGTTTACGCCATCTGACATTTTAGCTACATTTATTGACGATGAGTGCATGAATGACAGCCGAAGACTGTTCTTGTGTCCCCTCTATGAAATGTTTTACTGTGATCTAATCTACGAGGTGAACCAGTGCTGGTGTATACAGCCATTAGCTCATTTAGCTCATTTAGCCAGGGTAAATTGGTGGAAACAAAAAACCTGCATACACACCGGCCCCTCCAGGACTGGAATCCAGGACCCATCCCAGGTTTAGACAACATCCAGGCTCAAACCTGGTTTTAAAAAAACCCTCTGGATCTCAGCTCTACTTGATTTGAAATAGCCTAGCTTCTGTAATCCACTATTAACCCTTTATAACATTTGAAAAACCCTTTCAATCCTCCTTAGTCTGTGTATACTAAGACTTAAGCATTACATTCTTTCAGCTGACACGCTTATACAGATTAGCTTGCAATGTAAGAGAACATAAGTATATTCTTCTGGGTTCCATGGGCAACAGTGCCAGACCTGGCACCCTACATTTCCAGACCAGCTAGTAAAGAAACAACACAACTTCACTAAAGCACAAAATGTAAGTTAACTATGCTAAACCAAGAACAAAAATGCAAATATTACTTGAAGAGATGAATTGTGTTTCTTAGTAAACCATTCCTGGAACAAGTTTTGTTGCCCTTCTGTTTACTTATTCGTGTGCATCTTTGTTATTCTTATGGTGTGGGGCCCAGAATTGCATATCATACCTCTGAGTGTAGTCTGACAATAAAACCGTCTTGTATTCTACCATTCTGTTTGCCTTTTTTGCCGCTTAGGACAGTGAACCATACAAGAACTGGTGTATGTGTGCCAGGTGGGAGCGGTTTACTGTGCATTCACATTTGGGTCAAGGACCAAGCACCATGGCTTAATGAATGAGAAATATGCCAATGGATGCCTCGAAAACAGGGCTATGCGCAACAACTGGCTTCAGCTGTTCCAGCCAGGCATGCTACAATCCAGTTCAACAGTTCAATCACCATCACAACTGAATTCGTTTTACCCCCCCCCCCCCCCCTCCCCTCTCAACCCCACAGTTCTCACAGTCACTGCCAATGGCATATTGCTATTGACAACAGATTTCAGATCAGCTTGACTGAACCCCACCTTCGAACCAATTTTTAGGGTAGCATATAAGAATCAGCTGCTAGCTGCTATGGGGTAAAACAGCACCTACATCGCTGGCGTGTGCCGAAGGGATCCCGGGACCCGTTTTGTAGGGGGGGACGCGATTTGTCATGACACCGGTAGTGGAAGACCAGCTGGACTGTTGCCCTTCAGGGCCAGAGTTGGACAGCCCTGCCTTGTCCCATAATTATGAGTGATCCACAGAGCCTGCAGAGAGGATGCACTCAATAACTTATTCAGACAGCGTTGCACTGACCCAAGGACAAGGAGAAGGTGAAAGATCAAAGCATGATACAGTTATAACACGGAGGGAGGTGGGGTGGGAGAGAAGCGGAGCATGTCTTCGGTGATAAAAGGCGCAGTAACAGGATGATATTTAGATTCGGAGAACGTGAATGGGCCGTGGTCAATGATTCCTGGCATGATGTAAGCATGGAAAAATACTTTTAAAGAAAGCTACATTTTCAATTAAATAGCACACTGACAGAATAATTATTACCATTAATTATTAATTAACACGAGTCTTTGCCACGGAGGCAAAGATGACAATTTCAGGAAACCATGTAGGCTACATGTTAAATCATTTTCCAAAACGTTCAATAGTCATAGGCTACGTGGCGAAGATTTACCATTCGAGACTTTAATGATTGCCCGGCGCAATTAAGCGCGGCAAACTCTCGTGTCCAGATTGTCAGTGTTGCATATCAATATAATTACGACTGTATTATATTCTGCGTGACGCGGCGAGGGGACTGTCAGTCTACAGATGATTAGTAAGCAAGCTGGCTGACGTTTAACAGGTAATGCCAGAATATTAGCTCACCGACGTCTCCAGCGAGACTCCGTTTCCACGGCGCAAGCGATAGGCGGTCAGGGGGCACTTCGTGCACTGAGCTGCTACCATTTCACGCCTGGTTATATAAAAAACTATACACACAGGCATGGCACACTGGTAAATACACAGCTAGATACATGTGCCGTGAAAGAATGGGACCCCGTTCGCATGTTGCTACACATGCACCCGTGCATTCGCATGCAAATTCGCATGCACTACAGACAAGCGCAACTACATGCACATACTCTCACACAAAGACCGACCCCTCACTCCCGCTGACACAAAGGCAACAGCACTCGCACAAGGATACAACTGAAAAACACCATTAATGTGCAGCTACACAGCTAAAGCCAGATATGAAAACGCCACAGGAACACGGCGTGGAGGACAGCCTTCTTACCTTCATTGACTTAATCGCCTCATAGCCGTCCTGGACCGAGCGGATTTCGTCGAACACACTCTCATGCGGGAGAAGCAGCTGATTAAGAATTTGCAGGGACCCGGGTCGGTACCGGATCGCTTCCAGCGTCATGGCGCTCGAGATAAACACCGCTCTTGTCACTTGGGAGACACAGTACGCCCGATATTCCTTGTGTTCGTAATTAGGTATTATCCACCGGACTAAAAGTGGATCGTAGCTTAGAAACAAATGGCTGGAAAATTAATGCAGAAACCCAGAACCTCACATTGACATACAGACACGGAACCCACGTGTTCTCTCTGGCAGGAAACACTGCCTCCTTGTCCACGCCCACCTCGCGCGCTCAGTTTCTCCCGCTGCGTGCGCTCTTCTCCGGTGCGAAGCCAACTCCTCTTTGTTCGAAATTTAACACCCCGACTAGTTGTATTAGCATAACAGGAGGGTCTGTGTTAGGGTTCAACAATGAGCGAGAAAACTTCATTCATCTTGGACCAGTAAGGAGACAACGGCAGATGTCTTCTCTCCCAGCCTTTTCAAAACACCATCAGAAACCATACAGCCTATAAACCTTAGCTGCTCAAGTTCCCTCACACCTTACTGCCGGTTAAATGATGAGCACAGACTACAGGCTTTCTGATAAACCTAAAAAATAAAAACACAACTGGTTCTGGAATTTAAATGAGTTTCTTTTAATATAGTATTTAAATACAATTCTGCAGGGAATTAGTCATATACAGTTGTCCCATCACCCAGGCACAATATTACAAAAATAAAGCCATAGTCAAAGCAGTGTATATTAACAACTGTGTACTGATTGCCATAACTGCATGGAGTGCTAAAATCCAAGGGGTGCAAGGAGCCCCACATTGCACTTTCGTCTCTTGTCCCAAAAGGACTAAACACACGGTCAGCACATTTCATCACACCAACGCTGCATTTACACCGTGTGTCAATATGTTTTCCCCAAGGGAAGTTCTGTTGGGGTGCAGGGAGCTGATGCGTTGGAGACGCCAACGAGGAAGGAGTCCTTTAAATAAGAAAGAAAAAGAAAAACGTGAAGCCTGCAGAAGAGCAAAGGAAGACTGATCCCTCTTTGAGTGCCGGTTGCCAAGGCAGGGTTAAAGATGGTGGCCTCTGGCCCCTGCCGCGTCCAATCAAAAAACAAAACAATTCACCCCAAAAAGAATAGCACCAGCCTGATATCGGAGCCACAGGGATCAGTGGCCCCCCAACACAACCCACGATTAGAAGAACAAAAAAGCATGGTGAACCCCCCAAAAAAAAAAAAACCCATTCCCTCCTGCAATAACCCATGCTAGTGTTCTAAAGCACAGCCTTTCCAGAGTTCCCTCAGACACCCCCCCCCCCAAAAAAATAAAAAACAAAAAAAACTTCAAAGGCCTTCATTACTGAAAGACTGACTCACACAACACGTGCTCGTTTCCACCTCTTGGCTCAAAGCGAGCAACGGAACTTAGTGTTTTATTTTGCTGGACACTGGAGAGACATACTGAGTTACTGACGGTGTGTTTGAATGGCGGACTCTACAATCCGGGATAAGCTGAGTGTTGCGCGCTGGGCTGGGGACACGGCAGACAGCGAGACGACAGGAAGACGCCATATTTTGTCATGCAGGCTGTGAACAGACCCCCGGTGCGCGAACACAAAATGTCTGTTCTCCAGCAAACCTATGCCTGCATGTCGGGGCACTAAGCTAGTGCTCTTTATGCAAATGTAAAAGGCCGTATGCGTCTCTCTTTGTGCATAGTCATTACAAAGGCCTAACACGGGAAGCCCCCCCCAAAGAGAAAAGAGCAATCCATTCAGACAGGGCTGCCAGGCAGAGTCCAACGCAGTGGAACCGATTTATTGGACTTAATCTATTAAATTCAGTTCAGAAATGAGGATTTAAAAGAAAGAAGAAAAAAAACAAAAAAAAACAAGAAGAAATGTGTATTGGGAGCTGGACTCAGTAGAGATTTTGCCCCGACTGTGTAATCTACTCTCATCAGTTTCCACCTCTAAACGCATTTCTCCAAACGCTCAATAAAGTAATGGATCCCCAGAGACACACGGGGTGCCTTGGAACCGGGGGGTTGAGTATGAAAAACAGCCCTGCATGCTTTGGAAACACATGTACAAATCGACTAAGGATGTTCACAAATCAGTGTGCCCGCTACGAAAACTAGAGGACATCTGGCCTGGGCAGGGACCGCCATCGATAAGGCCCAATTCCACAACCCCACCACCCTTTCGGACGTATTCCCATAAGCACAGCCTACACTCACTGCATAACCAAACTCATATGAGAGTAAGTCCCTCATTATGAGATACGACATCTTTTTCACATCCACCTGATTAATTGTAGATTTCACTGTCAGTGCTCCAGACACTCGCTATTATTAAACACAGAACAAACCCAGGGCCAGATGGTCTCAGTCTATCGGCTCTGGTGTTAATGGCCGACTCGGCGAATCAGATTTCGGCTAAAAACATTGAACAAATTTTTCACCTTCTCAGCAGAGTTTTAAAAAAAGGCTCTGTTGTAAGGTCCCGTATAAGATGCTGTGTAACGGGAGTGTATTTGAAGGTTTGTGCCGAGTTTTCAAAAGTTAGTTTACCATTCAAATTCCAGCTTTCAGTGCTACCAGCCTTTACTTGACTATAAAGTATAGCACACATGGTTTTAGTCCCCTTTATACCCCCAGGTTGTTTTTATCTATATTAGAATGCAGCTGCAAGGGTCAACTGAGGCAGTGTGTAGCAATGGCAGGGTGTCAAAGGTTTGTGGGGACGCGTGTATGTGGTGTCAGTGTGTAGTGCTGGCCGAAGTCAACGGTTTGTGGGGACGCGTGTATGTGGTGTCAGTGTGTAGTGATGGCCGGAGTCAACGGTTTGTGGGGGACACGTGTATGTGGTGTCAGTGTGTAGTGATGGCCAGAGTCAACGGTTTGTGGGGACGTGTGTGTGGTGTCAGTGTGTAGTGTTTTTTGAGTGTGTGTTTGGTGAGATGTGTATACTGTGTACTTGCATGTGATGGGAGTGTCTCTGTGTGACAGTGCAGTGTCAGCAGTGATTGCGTCTAGGATGTGCACGCATGTCTGAGGTGTCTGCGCAAACTTGTCTGGAGCGTTTGTGTGTGTGTCTGTTGTGTGTGCATGTGTTTGCGCAGGTGTGTGTGTGTGTGTGTGTTGAACACCACGCCAGCCTGTGCCTCGGTCCCCCTCTGCGTCTCCTCTCTCCCAGCTCCCTCCAGCTCAGACGGTTCGTCGCCTCTTCAGATTCTCCATCTACAGAGAGCCAGAGGGGGGGAGATTTCACATTCATCCACAACAGCGTCATTACCCGCCGTGCTCCAAAGACAGGAAGTCGCGGGGCCTGTCGTACCTCACTCTCCACCAGCTTCATCCTCCCCAGGGCCTCCTTAGCCGCTTCCTGCACAGAAAACACAACCAGACTGAGTAACTTCAGCATCGGTCCTGTTAGCCCACACAGAGACTAGCCCAGCCCAGCCCACACAGAGCCCAGCCCAGCCCAGCCCACACAGAGCCCAGCCCAGCCCACACAGAGCCGAGCCCAGCCCAGCCCACACAGATCCCAGGCCAGCTCACACAGAGCCCAGCCCACACAGAGACTAGCCCAGCCCACACAGAGCCCAGCCCAGCCCACACAGAGCCCAGCCCAGCCCACACAGAGCCCAGCCCAGCCCACAGAGCCCAGCCCAGCCCACACAGATCCCAGGCCAGCTCACACAGAGCCCAGTCCACACAGAGAGTAGCCCAGCCCACACAGAGAGTAGCCCAGCCCACACAGAGCCCAGCCCAGCCCACACAGAGCCCAGCCCAGCCCACACAGAGCCCAGCCCAGCTCACACAGAGCCCAGCCCAGCCCACACAGAGCCCAGCCCAGCTCACACAGAGCCCAGCCCAGCTCACACAGAGCCCAGCCCAGCTCACACAGAGCCCAGCCCAGCTCACACAGAGCCCAGCCCAGGCCACACAGAGACTAGCCCAGGCCACACAGAGCCCCAGCCCACACAGAGACTAGCCCAGACCACACAGAGCCCAGCCCAGACCACACAGAGCCCAGCCCAGACCACACAGAGCCCAGCCCAGACCACACAGAGCCCAGCCCAGACCACACAGAGACTAGCCCAGCCCACAGAGACTAGCCCAGCCCACACAGAGACTAGCCCAGCACACAGAGACTAG
>CM056379.1:11933707-11941207 GCA_029718625.1 Synaphobranchus kaupii
CCATCATTACAAATCCCACCCCTACCTGAGACCCCATCATTACAAATCCCACCCCTACCTGAGACCCCATCATTACAAATCCCACCCCTACCTGAGACCCCATCATTACAAATCCCACCCCTACCTGAGACCCCATCATTACAAATCCCACCCCTACCTGAGACCCCATCATTACAAATCCCACCCCTACCTGAGACCCCATCATTACAAATCCCACCCCTACCTGAGACCCCATCATTACAAATCCCACCCCTACCTGAGACCCCATCATTACAAATCCCACCCCTACCTGAGACCCCATCATTACAAATCCCACCCCTACCTGAGACCCCATCATTACACATCCCACCCCTACCTGAGACCCCATCATACAATCCCAACCCTACCTGAGACCCCATCATTACAAATCCCACCCCTACCTGAGACCCCATCATTACAAATCCCACCCCTACCTGAGACCCCATCATTACAAATCCCACCCCTACCTGAGACCCCATCATAAATTATAACATATTTGTATTATATATTATATTTAATTAATAATTATATAACATACTGTATTTTTATATCATATATAATTATATAACATATTATTTATCTAATAATATAATTATTCGTAGTAATAGTATTTCTATTACTACTAGTAATAGGATATATTTTATGTCTGTTAGATGTTCATTTTTATATATATTGTTGTTGTTACTATAATTGTTGCTGTTGTTATTATAATTGACTATATTGCTTTGGCAATATATATTTAAAAATATGTCATGCCAATAAAGCATTTTGAATTTAATTGAATTGAGAGGGAGATGGAGGGAGAGAGGTAGTGGTCAAGAACTTTGTAACATTAATATTTACACATTGTCACAAAATAACATTTTATCTTTCATGTTCATCAGTTAAAATACATACAGTGTATTACTTGCCTGTTGTGCTTTGGCAAAATTAACTTTCTGTATGTTATGCCAATAAAGCGTATTGAACTGATAAAGAGAGAGAGAGAGAGAGAGAGAGAGAGAGAGAGAGAGAGAGAGAGAGAGAGTGAGAGAGAGAGAGAGAGTGAGAGAATTTGAATTTTAACAACTCCTTTTATTTATCTAGTGTCAAAACACCACATACTATAACAACCAAACAGAATAAACCATACTAATCTTAAAACAAAGAAAAAAATAAAATAAAATACAAAAGTAAATAGTAAACAAATCATAACATAAGACAAATCAACATGTACAAAAAACAAAAAAACCAAGACAAAATCAGAAAGAGTGGTCAGAAAAAAAAGAATGGTCAGAAAAAAACACTCAAAGGTCACTCAAAAGCATCCGTAAATAATAGTTCCCCCTCCGCTACAGAGCATACTGCTCCCTTGCAGCACCACACATTTTCAAATTCATCCAGTGTGCCCATAGCCCTATAATATGCAAAATCCACATTAATTCTGGCTTTCACCATCCTTTTTAAAATTGGCACTGCTTCTTGACCTGCTTTCTGTTCAATTTTATTCTTCCTGCTGATGTATACTGCCATTTTTGCTTGGCCCAAAATAAAATTTATCAGTTGGCAAAAGTGCCTTCTCTTTTTCCAGTAGGGAAAACCCAATATAAAAATTTCTTTAGAAAAGGCCTCCCCCAGTGTGGTAAAAAGCCTTCCCAAAAAACGAAACAGAAAAATCAGCCTTATACAGTCCATAAAACAATGAAAAACAGTTTCTCTTTTTGTACAGAAGGGACAGTCAGGGCTCACATCTGAGTTTATGACAGAAACAAAAGCATTAACCGCCACTGCCCCATGCAGGATCCTCCACTGCAAATCGCCAGCTTTTTTGGTCAATGGTGGTTTGTACAGAGCTCGCCATGCAGGTCTAACACTCTCCTGCAACTCCAGCCTAGCCCTCCATGGAGAGTCTACCCTGCCCTTCAGCCTCTCTTTATTTAATACTTTTACTGCAATTTTGTACAGGCGCTTACCGTTCATTGTAGACATACCTACCCCCTCACAGTCACCAAAGTCCAGCATTGGCCCATTGTATTCCATTCCGTTGAGGTCTGGAGCTATCGAAAGCTCTGGAAATGGATCTGATGCAATGTCAGATTTATTCCCGGCCAGGTAGTCTGTGAGGAGAGCCCACTCAGGTTCAGTCAGAGCCTCTCTCCACCTGTCCAGTACCGTTTTCATGAAGCGCACTGATCTCACCCCAAGATGAGAGGCAACCACCTCTGAAGCATGTAGCCCAGGCCCAGCTAAGTCTGCTATGCACCGCAGCCTAACAGCCCCGGTAGTACACAACAGCTCAGTGAGTCCAGGGGTAGCCCCACAGGCTATGTCCAGATGCGCTCCATGTACCAATGGTTCCTCCAGTAGCCAATGCACGGATGTTGGGGGTCCCAATGCTTTACCCCTTAAAAACCCCCAGACCTTAAATAACCCCTGATAAAAATTGAGGTATGCCACCCAGCCGTAACCTCGTTGCTTTCACCAGGAACAAGGTCTTGTCCAGTCCCAGACCACCTACACGCCGAAATATGGTGTCAGCCACAGGTCGCCACACCACCTCCTCCAGGCCGAACAGGTATTTTTGTATAAACTGAAGGCGAAAAGTCGCTCCTCTGCTGCCAAGATGTATCAGTCCTTGACCTCCCTCTTCCTTGGGAAGGTACAAGACACTCTGAGGCACCCAATGTAGCCGGTCCCAGAAAAAATCCACCATTACCGCCTGAACTTTTGCGAGGAGACCTGTGGGGGGTTCCACACAGGCAAGGCGGTGCCAGAGGGCAGACGCCACCAAATTGTTAATGACAAGTGTGCGCCCCCTGTAGGACATGTGTGGAAGTAGCCATTTCCATTTGCCCAGTCTTCCCTCCACCTTTTCAAGAACTCCCTCCCAGTTCTTTTGTATAGACATTTCGTCACCAATAAAAAACACCCAAATATTTTATCCCTCCTCTTTTCCATATTAACCCTCCAGGCAAACATGGTATCCCACCTCCCCATTCCCCAACCAGCAAGGCCACACTTTTTCCCCAATTCACTTTTGCAGAAGACAGAACCCTGAACTCCTGTACAATAGCGTTCAGCTTATCTATGTCACCCTGATTAGATACCATTATTGCAATATCATCGGCATAGGCCGATAAATAAAAGTTGGTACTGCAGTCCGGTATTTTAAAACCGGAAAGTTCCTTCCGTATCCTATGAAGCAGAGGCTCTATTGCCAGAGAGTATAACATCCCTGACAATGAGCATCCCTGCCGAACACCCCTCTGTACTTTAAAAGGAGCACTCAAACCACCATTGACTTTAATTACACTTTCAATGTCACAGTACAGCACCTGGATCATAGCGATATGACCTTGGCTGAACCCAAAGGCTTTGAGTGTTTGCCAGAGATACTGATGTTCCACCCGGTCAAACGCCTTTTCTTGGTCAATTGAAATGAGACCAGCATCAAGCCCCAATATCCTGGAGACATCCAAAAGGTCCCGCATCAATGAAACATTATCTATTATTGACCTTCCAGGCACACAGTAGGTCTGGTCAACCTGTATGACCTGCCCCATCACATCCCTCAACCTGATAGCCAAAGCCTTTGACAGAACTTTGTAGTCTGTTGTTAACAGAGAGACAGGCCGCCAGTTCTTCAGGTCTTGCAGGTCACCTTTCTTTGGCAGCAAGGTAATGACCGCCCTCCTACAGCTTAACGGCAAAGACCCCCTGGCCAGACTGTTATTTAGCACCTCCAGTAAATCCTTTCCCAACAGCGGCCAGAATGCCCGATAAAATTCAGGAGGAAGCCCATCTATGCCAGGGGCTTTCCCGTTCTCCATGCTCATTAGGGCATTGTGCAGCTCTGTTAAGGACAAGGTACTCTCAAGCCCCACCCTGTCCTCATCCATGAGTTGAGGCAAGCCATGGAAAAAAGCAGTTGCCACAACCTCTGCTTCTTCATACTCACTCTCATACAGCTCAGCATAAAACTGAGCTGCCCTCTTGCGAATATCCGAGGGATCGGTGAGTTCCAGGCCTGCAGCAGACCGGAGTGAGTGTATGCACCTGCTTTGACCATTTTTCCTTTCCAGACTGAAAAAAAACTTTGATGGGGCATCCATCTGCGTAATGCACTGAAAACGCGAACGGACCAGAGCCCCCTGTGCTTTTACGCCTAAAAGGTCTACTAATGCCGCCTTTTTCGATTTAAGCACTTCAATATGTGCTCTGTCTCCTGTGACTTCCACCAAATTTTGGAGATCTACTATTTTGGTCTCCAGGGCTTTCATTGACCTGGTGATATCTCTTGTGACATTGACAGTGTACTGCTGGCACAGTTGTTTTATTTTTGCCTTCCCAACATCCCACCATTGTTGCAGTGATGGAAAAGAGGCCTTTTCTAACTGTAACCTTTCCCAAAAAAACACAAAAACCTCTTTAAAATGAGCATCGTCCAAGAGTGCTGTGTTAAAATGCCAGTAAGCACTCCTGGGCTTTACTGTTTGGATCAAAACTGTACAGGACACCAGGCAATGATCAGAAAAACCTACTGGAGTGATACTGCATGATTTAATGGTGCTGGCATGGTGTCTATAGCAATACAATCTATCCAGTCTGGCCATAGTAATAAAATTATCCCTTGCTTGTGTCCAAGTGTACTGTCTTTGAATACCATGGGCATTTCTCCACATGTCATTCAAACTATGGGCTTCTATCACCCGGGTGAAAGCCCTCTGAGAGGCTATATGAGGCTCCACGTGGTTCCTATCCAGCCTATGGTCTACTGTACAATTAAAATCCCCTCCAAGGAAAAGATATTCCTCTTGTCTGCAATTTTGTAGCACAGAATCAATTTTTCCAATAAAGATAACCCTCTCAATACCCATGGTTGGTGAATAGGCATTGATGAATGTTATCTTCTTTTCCCCAAACAACGCTGTAACTTTTAACAATCTCCCCTGCACTATCTCCTCTACCTCACAGGACTGAGGTGCGAAGTTTCTGGAAAATAATATAGCCACACCTCCACTAATAGAGCTCTTATGGCTTAAAATTAATTCCCCTTTCCACTCTCTTCTCCAGTCAAGCAGCATTCATATCATCGCTGTGGGTTTCCTGAGTGAACATAACATCCACTCTTTTCTGTTCCATTAACTCAAATAAAACTGCCCTTTTTTTGGGATCTCTAGCACCATTTAAATTAAGTGTGCAAACTCTGAACTCTCCCATTTTGTTAATATGAAGAGATAAAAACAAGGACAACGTAGAAAAAAATAAAGAAACAGAAAAAAATTTAAGCCATTTCATTATCATCTCTATTTGTTTTAATTCTCAACTTTTGAGCTATTTTTTTAAGCCTATATCCCTCCTGCTCGGTAAAAGACTGCACCCCCTTCCCCCCCATAAAAAGTCGAACCGACTCTAAGAATTTTCCACGATCTGGAAAGTGATCCGTGACTTTTACTCCTTGCATACCTTTTGTAACTTGGAGGAAACACCTAATCGCTTCAAAAGAGTAACCGCTTCTTAACCCCGCCCTCCTACTTTTATTGGATAAAGACGAGCAGTCTGAAGATCCACTACTTTCTTTATCGGATTCGTCCGAGACCATGTTTTTACTTGTTACCTCCTCGCTATTGTTTTTATTATCCTTTTTCATTTGTTTCTTGGCGAGACGAGAATCTGCCTTCCTTTTCCTCGGCAGTTTAAACGACTCCTGCTCAGTTTCACCAACAGACATTTCCCCTTCTTCCCCCAAATCCGCTAAAACAGCCTCCGCTACCTCAGTGGCCGTCATATTTTCATGCTCGGCAGTCTGTTCTCCTTTCTCAGATAAAGCTGCCAGATCGGTAGACAGTGTATCTGTTTTGCTAGCCTCTTCCTCTCCCTGTTCTGCCTCTACCACTGCTCTCCCAGTGTCCGCACCCACCCCGCTCGGACCCGCTGTCTGTATATCGGTGTTCTCCGCACCAACCCTTTGCCCAGGTCCCTCTGCAGTATCTGAAGGCCCCGCTGGCGCTCTGGCAGCTTTATCTGTTTTGCTAGCCTCTTCCTCTCCCTGTTCTGCCTCTACCACTGCTCTCCCAGTGTCCGCACCCACCCCGCTTGGACCCGCTGTCTGCATATCGGTGTTCTCCGCACCACCCCTTTGCCCAGGTCCCGCTGGCGCAACCAAGTCTGACGGAGGAGCAGTTCCAGCTCCGTTTGTTTTCTCCGGACAAGAACGAATTAAATGCCCTGTCTTCCCACAACCAAAACATTTCATAGTTTCAGAAGTAGCGAAAACGATATAATCGAAATGATCTATTTTAAATCTAAATTGCTACGTTCACTTCTTCTGTATTGTTATTTAGTATCATATAAAGTTGTCTTCTGAAAGACACTACGTGTTTTAAAAGGGGAGATTTACAACCAAGGGGAACTTTCTTAATCGGTGATACTATTTTCCCGTGACGGGCTAATTCTCTTAATAAGAGTTCATCTTTTACAAACGGGGGGACATTCGATAAAGTTATTCTCCTCGCCGGGTTGACGAGAGGGAGCACATCTGTTAGAGTTTCCTGTATTATAATCCCACTTTCAACTGCTTCGTTAACCTTCTCAATACTATCTAAAAATATCACAATCCCATTATTCATTCGAGATGCCGAGCGAATGCTGTTATGGCCGACAACTTCACCGACCGCTAAGCTACACTCCTCTACTGAACAGGTAACCGCGGGCGTTACCTTGATTCCATGCCGGCGCGAAAGCTGATCAAACGCCGCTGTGGCCATGCCGACCAGCAAAACGCCGGTCGGCAAGGTCGTCAATACAAAATCAATACAAACAAAAAACCCGTAAAAGTGCTTCAATATTATATTAACTAAACCCAATTAAAGTAACCTCGTGCAATACAGTACAAAGTAACCGGAAAGTAAAAAAAGGGAGAAGAAAACTCACTCATTCAAACGCAACAGCCGCTCTCACACGCGCACTCTCACACACAACCTCCACCTCAGAGAGAGAGAGAGAGAGAGAGAGAGAGAGAGAGAGAGTGAGTGAGAGAGAGATAGAAAGCTGATAAGTGAGAGTGCAAGAGAGAGAGAGAGAGAGAGAGAGAGAGAGAGAGAGAGAGAGAGAGAGAGAGAGAGAGAGAGAGAGAGAGTGAGAGAGAGAGAGATAGAAAGCTGATAATGGCCTGATGCAGTCCTTTGGATCTGGAAAGGCGCTATATCTTTTCTCTTTCTCTCTCTCACACTTACACACTCTCACACACACACTTAAACTCTCATTCCCTCTCATTCATTTTTAAATTCCAACATGCTTTATTTACTTGACAAGAGAGCATGTTTTGTTAAACCTTTAAATACATTACATAGAATACATAAAGAAATGCATCTTCCCTGTACAAATGTAATATAGTGCAGTATATTGTACTTGGACGCACACCCTGGTAGTCTAGGTGGGATTTCTCTGTGATTTCCCGCCCTCACCCCCCCCCCCCCCCCCCACCCGCCTCCCCCCCCCCCC
>CM056379.1:11946207-11955791 GCA_029718625.1 Synaphobranchus kaupii
TCCACTCTCACTGTAGAACCCAGCCCTGTTCCACTCTCACTGTAGAACCCAGCCCTGTTCCACTCTCACTGTAGAACCCAGCCCTGTTCCACTCTCACTGCAGAACCCAGCCCTGTTCCACCCTCACTGTAGAACCCAACCCTGTTCCACTCACTGTAGAACCCAGCCCTGTTCCACTCTCACTGCAGAACCCAGCCCTGTTCCACTCTCACTGTAGAACCCAGCCCTGTTCCACTCTCACTGCAGAACCCAGCCCTGTTCCACTCACTGTAGAACCCAGCCCTGTTCCACTCTCACTGCAGAACCCAGCCCTGTTCCACTCTCACTGTAGAACCCAACCCTGTTCCATCCTCACTGTAGAACCCAGCCTTGTTCCACTCTCACTGCAGAACCCAGCCCTGTTCCACTCTCACTGCAGAACCCAGCCCTGTTCCACTCTCACTGCAGAACCCAGCCCTGTTCCACCCTCACTGTAGAACCCAACCCTGTTCCACTCACTGTAGAACCCAGCCCTGTTCCACTCTCACTGCAGAACCCAGCCCTGTTCCACTCTCACTGTAGAACCCAACCCTGTTCCACCCTCACTGTAGAACCCAGCCTTGTTCCACTCTCACTGCAGAACCCAGCCCTGTTCCACTCTCACTGTAGAACCCAACCCTGTTCCACCCTCACTGTAGAACCCAGCCTTGTTCCACTCTCACTGCAGAACCCAACCCTGTTCCACTCTCACTGCAGAACCCAGCCCTGTTCCACCCTCACTGTAGAACCCAGCCCTGTTCCACTCTCACTGCAGAACCCAGCCCTGTTCCACTCTCACTGCAGAACCCAGCCATGTTCCACTCTCACTGCAGAACCCAACCCTGTTCCACTCTCACTGCAGAACCCAGCCCTGTTCCACCCTCACTGTAGAACCCAGCCCTGTTCCACTCTCACTGTAGAACCCAGCCCTGTTCCACTCTCACTGCAGAACCCAGCCCTGTTCCACTCTCACTGCAGAACCCAGCCCTGTTCCACTCTCACTGCAGAACCCAGCCCTGTTCCACTCTCACTGCAGAACCCAGCCCTGTTCCACTCTCACTGCAGAACCCAGCCCTGTTCCACCCTCACTGTAGAACCCAGCCCTGTTCCACTCTCACTGTAGAACCCAGCCCTGTTCCACTCTCACTGCAGAACCCAGCCCTGTTCCACTCTCACTGCAGAACCCAGCCCTGTTCCACTCTCACTGCAGAACCCAGCCCTGTTCCACTCTCACTGCAGAACCCAACCCTGTTCCACCCTCACTGTAGAACCCAGCCCTGTTCCACTCTCACTGTAGAACCCAGCCCTGTTCCACCCTCACTGTAGAACCCAGCCCTGTGGAGCATGAAGGTCAGTGTGGAACATGGTAATTTTGGGGTGTGATAGTATGGAGGCATGTACGTGAATGGGGTGTGTGTAAATGGGTGTGTAGAATGGGGTGTGTATAAATGGGTGTGTAGAATGGGGTGTGTGTAAATGGGTGTGTAGAATGGGGTGTGTGTAAATGGGTGTGTAGAATGGGGTGTGTGTAAATGGGTGTGTAGAATGGGGTGTGTGTAAATGGGTGTGTAGAATGGGGGTGTGTAAATGGGTGTGTAGAATGGGGTGTGTGTAAATGGGTGTGTAGAATGGGGTGTGTGTAAATGGCTCTAAGGGAATTGTGGGCATGGCTCTAAGTTAATTGTGGGCGTGGTTACCTTGTGCTTCTGCAGCTCTTGGATGGTGTCCTGCGCCCTCTGCAGGCTGTCGCTGGTACTGCTGCACTGCTGACGTACCACTGCCAGCTCCCGTTTAATCCCATAGTTCTCCTCCGCCTCCAGCGCACGGGTCACCTGACCCTGAGAGAGCCGGACAAGGGCGGGGTCAGAGCTCCAGGATTACACCCTGTTCCAACACCCTGATCCAACACTGTGCTCCAACACCCTGTTCCAACACCCTGATCCAACACTGTGCTCCAACACCCCGGTCCAACACCCTGATCCAACACTGTGCTCCAACAGCCCGGTCCAACACCCTGATCCAACACTGTGCTCCAACACCCCGGTCCAACACCCTGATCCAACACTCTGCTCCAACACCCCGGTCCAACACCCTGATCCAACACCCTGATCCAACACCCCGGTCCAGCACCCCGGTCCAACACCCTGATCCAACACCCCGGTCCAACACCCTGATCCAACACCCCGGTCCAACACCCTGATCCAACACCGTGCTCCAACACCCCGGTCCAACACCCTGATCCAACACCCCGATCCAACACCCCGGTCCAACACCCTGATCCAACACCCTGATCCAACACTGTGCTCCAACACCCTGATCCAACACCCTGATCCAACACTGTGCTCCTACTTTACAGCGCATTCCTTGGGGAGAAAATGGGGAATAAAATTAACATGGAATTTTACAACCCAAAGGCTGAAATAAACTAAAGATGAAGTAACAGTGGAAAGTACCCGTCCCTGTTATCGTATAGCTGTTATCGTATAGCTGTTATCGTATAGCTGTTATCGTATAGTTGTGATTTATGGTGTCGTGTAGCAGGGTTGGGGGTGCAAAGCATTTCAGTTTAGTCAATTTGGGAAATTAATTGAAGTTCATTCATTTAAATATATATACTCTATATAATTATATATATACACTATATATATATATATCTCTCACTATTATTGGTTTAGTTCATGTCGGCAGTTCAATGGCGGCAGTGTAGTATAATGGTTAAGGAACTGGCCTTGTAACCGAAAGGTTGCAGGTTCGATTCCCAGGTAGGACACTGCCGTTGTACCCTTGAGCAAGGTACTCAACCTGAATCGCTTCAGTATATATCCAGCTGTATAAATGGATAATATGTAAAAAAAAGTTGTGTAAGTCGCTCTGGATAAGAGCGTCTGCTAAATGCCTGTAATGAAATGTAATGTTATTGATGAAATTGCTGTTCAGTGTCTGAGTTTATGACCCCCAGTCTAATAGGCCAGTGCACAGGCATGGAGAGATGCACAGACATGCAAAGAGGACAGATGTGTTACTCATTCTCAGGAGGGGAGGGGGGGGGGGTTGGATAGAGGGAGGAGAGGGGAGGGATGGAGGGAGGAGAGGGATGGAGGGAAGTTGTGGAGGAGAAGAAAGTGAGCTGAGAGTACTGTACCTGAATGAGTCTGTCAGCCAGAGCAGCACTTTCCTACAGCATCACAACAATGGAGGGAGGAACGAAGGAGAAAAAGAAAAGAAAGTAAAAAGGACAGATGTAGGGAGAGAGAAAAAGAAGAGCGGAAGAGAGTGATAGAGGAGGACACACGCTAGGCGGGAAGAAGAGGGGGAAAGATGAGTTTCTGGCAGACAGTGAAATAAAGAGAGAGAAGAAGAAAGGAGGAGAAAGAAAGACCAGAAAGGAGAGCAGGTAGAGAGGAGCGCAGGTAGAGAGGAGCGCAGGTAGAGAGGAGCGCAGGTAGAGAGGAGAGCAGGTAGAGAGGAGAGCAGGTAGAGAGGAGCGCAGGTAGAGAGGAGAGCAGGTAGAGAGGAGCGCAGGTAGAGAGGAGAGCAGGTAGAGAGGAGCGCAGGTAGAGAGGAGCGCAGGTAGAGAGGAGAGCAGGTAGAGAGGAGCGCAGGTAGAGAGGAGCGCAGGTAGAGAGCAGCGCAGGTAGAGAGGAGAGCAGGTAGAGAGGAGCGCAGGTAGAGAGGAGCGCAGGTAGAGAGGAGAGCAGGTAGAGAGGAGCGCAGGTAGAGAGGAGCGCAGGTAGAGAGGAGAGCAGGTAGAGAGGAGCGCAGGTAGAGAGGAGCGCAGGTAGAGAGGAGAGCAGGTAGAGAGGAGCGCAGGTAGAGAGGAGCGCAGGTAGAGAGGAGCGCAGGTAGAGAGGAGCGCAGGTAGAGAGGAGAGCAGGTAGAGAGGAGCGCAGGTAGAGAGGAGAGCAGGTAGAGAGGAGAGCAGGTAGAGAGGAGCGCAGGTAGAGAGGAGAGCAGGTAGAGAGGAGAGCAGGTAGAGAGGAGCGCAGGTAGAGAGGAGAGCAGGTAGAGAGGAGCGCAGGTAGAGAGCAGCGCAGGTAGAGAGGAGAGCAGGTAGAGAGGAGAGCAGGTAGAGAGGAGCGCAGGTAGAGAGGAGAGCAGGTAGAGAGGAGCGCAGGTAGAGAGGAGCGCAGGTAGATAGGAGAGCAGGTAGAGAGGAGCGCAGGTAGAGAGGAGCGCAGGTAGAGAGGAGAGCAGGTAGAGAGGAGAGCAGGTAGAGAGGAGCGCAGGTAGAGAGGAGAGCAGGTAGAGAGGAGAGCAGGTAGAGAGGAGAGCAGATAGAAAGGAAATTGAAAGATTGAAAACCAGGATTTGGAAAGCATTGGAAAAATTCTACAACTTAATTTAAGTCACGTCCAAAGTCGAGCTCAGGAATTCACTCTGCTCTCTGTAGCACATACGTATACTGTACATATACAAGTACACACACACACACACACACTCTCTCTCTCACACACTCACACATTATACACACACAAACACACACATGCCTGAAATAGACACTGCAACAAAAAAAAACCCCATGAGACAACAACATTTCTAAAGAGCTGCATGCAGTCACACACGGCACGTATCACTGAAACAATCACACAAACCCAGAAAGAAAAGCTACACAACCATTTTACAAGGGACATGAGTATAAATGTGTGTGTGTGTGTGTGCATGTGAATTTGCTTAGGTGTGTGTCTGTCCCGGTCTGTCAGATCTCACCTTCTCAAGGGTTTCAATTCTCTGTTTCAATAGCCTGTTCTCAGTACGCAACCTCTGCATAAGAGAGAGGGGGAGAGGGAGGGAGAGAGGGTTTATTGCTTTTTTAAACTTCATTGGAAATAATATCATAGTGTTTACACATGAATAAATATATAAATATACAGTACATATCCATGAAAATTAGGGAAAAAGGCTATATATATATGAGGTATATTTTGTGCTCAAACACATGAGAAAACTAAACTTTCATTCTAAGACAATTATTCTTTTAAAATATTTATACAATTTGTTCTGAAAAACATTGGTGTCAGAATTATTGGCGCCCCTAAAGATAATTGAAAATGAAATAAGACAAAGTTCCGTCCAATAAATTTCTACTTATTTAAGTTGACCTCTTAATGAACTGTACTGTGACCTTCCATCACTCTCTGTTTCACTCGAGTATAAAAATGAGGTAATGCATGTAAACTCCCTTTGTCATCCGCCACCATGGGTAAAGCCAAATTACTGTAACTCAAAACAGTTAAAAATAGCCATACGCACTGTTAGGGCACCAATCAAACAAGGTCAAAGAGCTGGAACAGCTGCAAACCTGTCAGGAAGAGGTCAGGTGTGTGTAATGCCCACACAGTGAGGAGGATGGTGAGGGAGGCAAAGAAGAACCCAAGGATCACAGTTCAAAAGTGGTAAGGTACATTTATAAAAACTGGTTGAAAATTTGAATGTATTTTCTACAATTTGTGCCCTTTATTTTTTAATTTTTTTATCCTTTAGAAAGGCCTGTAGTTCTCGAGGTCCACCAGCCCGTGGACTCAGGCCCAGGAAACCCCAGATGGTTTAGTTTTCCAGGATTCCATTGGAGCGTTGGTATAGCCCGAGTCTCGGGGGGAAAATGGTTCAATGGGAATCGTGCAGAACGGGATTGTGGGAAATTGTGAAGAATGGGATCATGGGAAATTGCACTGTATACCGTGAATGCTGGTTTCACAGCCTGCTCCAAAACTGCAGATACATATTTGAGGTAAAGCTCCCTGCCACACCGCCCCCCCCCCCCCCCCCCAGCAGGGAGCAGCCTCACCTTGATTTCAATCTGTTCCTCCATCTCCTTGTTCTTTATGGTGGTGTACTCCTTCTCCAGCCTGGAACACAATATACCAGAGTGTACACACACACAAAATGTCATACCATCCCAAGAATATTGCAACAAATATTTCCTGAGCTTCACTGTGATAACTCTAGTGGTCCTCCATACAGTAGGTGGCGCTTGTCATTATAAGTTCTTACTCTCTCCTTAGCTGAACTTACTTCTTCATCTTCTTGGGGTTGTATCTGACCTGGTAGGCCCTCAGGATGAGTTTGTCAGGACAGCTGTCGAACTGGTGGGGTATAACCTTCTGAAAGTGCTGCAGAGGGTAAGAGATAGATAGAGAGAGAGTCAGAGAGAGACAAATTGAAAGAGGGAGAGAGAGAGAAAGAAAGAAAGAGGCTAACCTGTGACATCCCCTCCATGTCCAGCTGGATCAGGTCAGTCTGGTTGTACTGCAGGATAGCCATTCCCACTCGGAAAATGATCTCCAGCCCCTGCAGGGCAAACACAATCACATACATGCGTGTACACACAGGTACACACAGGTACACACACACACACACACGCATACAGGCTCAGCTCCAAACACGTCTCAAACACAGGTTCTTTGGCGCATTGCTGACCTCATACATGAAGATGTCGAAGACTCGTGTGGCAACAGGCAGCGGGAGGAAGGTGAGGAAGAGTGTGAGGAACCAGGAGGAGGCGTACATGGAGGTGTGAAAACTCTGCGAGCGGAAGTGTACATTCAGCTCTGGCAGCTGCTCCTGTAGGGGAGGGAGGGAGGGAGAGAAAGAAGGAGAGATTACTTAGTTCTACTGTCACCCACCATCCGAGGGCTACAGCAGAACTTGAACCTGCTAGAACAGTACTGCCAAACCTGGGCCCTGGCAGTAAACATGAAAAAGACCAGAACCATGACCTTCCAAAAAAGATCCAAATCTCAGGGAACTACACCAAATTTCACACTAGGGACACGCTCCATAGAAACATGCACACAGTACAATTACTTAGGGTTGAAATTAAGTTCCACAGGACATTTCAATCCTGCAGTGAATGAACTGAAAGAGAAAGCACGCAGGGCTTTTTATGCCATAAAACAACAAATTTACATTGACATTCCAATTAGAATTTGACTTAAACTATTTGAATCAGTAATTGAACCAATTGCCCTATATGGCAGCGAAGTATGGGGTCCAATCTCAAATAAAAATTTAACAAAATAGGATAAACACCCAATTGAAACCCTGCATGCAGAGTTCTGTAAGAACATCTTACATGTACAAAGGAAAACAGCAAACAATGCATGCAGGGCGGAATTAGGCCAATATCCATTAGTAATCAGAACTCAAAAAAGAGCAATCAAATTTTGGAACCATTTAAAAAATAGTGACCCCCTCTCATACCATTACAAAGCCCTGCAATGCCAAGAGTTGAGCAAAGAAAAGAGCCCCCTCTATCAGCTGGTCCTGACGCTTAGTTCACTCACCCAGACTAACAACCCACAGCCTCAGAACCAGCACATAGATATTAAATCAATTAGAGTGAACCAAATTATAACCTAGCAAAAACAAAATTACATCAACTATTGGAACAAACAAACACAAACACAAAATGCAGTGTTATCTGGCCCTAAAAAGACAGTACACAATGGCAGATTACCTGACCATGACGGATAAGAAGCTGAGAACCACCTTGACAAGGTACAGACTCAATGAGCACAGCTTGGCTATTGAAAAAGGTCGCCACCAAAGATTGTGGCTTCCTATTGAGGAAAGGCTGTGCCAACACTGCTCTCTGAGGGAGGTGGAGACAGAGCTGCACTTCACAACCAAATGCGAAAAGTATAAAAAAAATTGTAAGCTGATGTCACAATGGTCTTATCGCTATTTTATGCCTGATCCCCGCTACACCTCCGAGCTCGAGTTGTGCTTTGTGTAAAATGACACTACAATGGCAGAGCTCGAGTTGTGCTTTGTGTAAAATGACACTACAATGGCAGAGCTCGAGTTGTGCTTTGTGTAAAATGACACTACAATGGCAGAGCTCGAGTTGTGCTTTGTGTAAAATGACACTACAATGGCAGAGCTCGAGTTGTGCTTTGTGTAAAATGACACTACAATGGCAGAGCTCGAGTTGTGCTTTGTGTAAAATGACACTAGAATGGCAGAGCTCGAGTTGTGCTTTGTGTAAAATGACACTACAATGGCAGAGCTCGAGTTGTGCTTTGTGTAAAATGACACTACAATGGCAGAGCTCGAGTTGTGCTTTGTGTAAAATGACACTACAATGGCAGAGCTCGAGTTGTGCTTTGTGTAAAATGACACTAGAATGGCAGAGCTCGGTTTGTTACTGTGCTGAAGTAAGGGGCCAGAGAGAATGGCCTGCCTTTGGCGCCACCTTGTGTTTGACAACATTATTACAAACCACCTGCATAAACTTGGGCTGCTTTACAGTGCACTATTTAGGGGATTGGCTATTTTGATGGTTTCTGAATTCTCAATTGAGAATTAGGACATTCTACAAAATGGCTGATTCCTTAAATAGTGCGCTATAAAGCGTATAGGGAGCCATGCTGAACACAGCCTTTGTTTCCAAAATTCTGTCCAGGGGCCTGTATTTATAAGGCATCACAGAGTATGAGTGTTGCTCGAAGATTAGGATTTCCCTGTCCTTACTCTAACTGAGCTCCCTCACCTGTAACAGGTACTCAAACTGGTATATACAGAGTCCCAGCTCGGCCATGCTGGGCTTAAAGAGCTCCCTCACCTGTAACAGGTACTCAAACTGGTATATACAGAGTCCCAGCTCGGCCATGCTGGGCTTAAAGAGCTCCCTCACCTGTAACAGGTACTCAAACTGGTATATACAGAGTCCCAGCTCGGCCATGCTGGGCTTAAAGAGCTCCCGCAGCCGGTATTCCTGCATCAGCCGCACAGACACACAGAAAGCCTCCTCCTCTGGCATCTGCACCGGGAGAGAGGGGGGAGAGAGAGGGAGGGGTAGAGGGGGAGGGAGGGAGGGGTAGAGGGGGAGGGAGGGAGGGAGAGAGGGGGAGGGAGAGAGAGAGAGAGAGAGATGGGCAGGAGGACCAGGGTTTAACACAACACACTACAGAGCTTATAGAGGTTAGTATGCACAGTATACAGGCCAGACCTGGGCCAGTTACCATTTAAAATCCTATTATAATACCATAGATATTATTATAGACCAAGCAGATGGTCGACTCCTACATTCTGTAGGTGCTTATGAACATCCGCTGAAGCTCTATGGTACTTTGTCACAAATTCTCAGAAGATGCATCAAATGTGAAGAGAAACTAATGAAATCTAAAGAAAAAAATGTTAAGATTACCAAGCTGACCATCTGGTTAGTCTATTATAATATGTTTTGCTTTACCTCTTTAGAAACCAGTAAAAGTCCTGCAGAATGCTGATCATTTGTAAATGGAAAACTGTATTTTCACAAATATTCAGAGCATAGCGCTGTGGGTGTCAGGGGTGTGATTTTGTACAGGTGTGTTTGGTGGAGCAGCAGTTTGTCTTACCTGCATGAGCAGCAGACCCACGATGAAGGCGCTGCCCTGACAGTAGCCCACCTCCCGATCCACCAGGGAATACGCCTACACACACGCACACGCACAAACATACACGATACACATACACACACACACAACCATACACGATACGCACACGCACAAACATACACAATATACACACACACACGCACAAACATACACAATACACACACACACACACACGCACAAACATAC
>CM056379.1:11956291-11973887 GCA_029718625.1 Synaphobranchus kaupii
TGCTACCTCAGTATGTGATTCAGTTCTTGTCCTAACTTGACCTGAGCAGCATCTCAACCACAGTGCCATACAAGCTTTGTGTGTATTGTGTGTAACGTGCATGAACCCCAGCCATCTTGACTATAGACACGCTGTCCCAATCCGTAACTGTGTCAGCAGCTCACTGCTGCCCCCTGCTGTTTTGGCACAGATATTGAACACAGAATGAATTGCCAGAGTCCATTTACCATCCGTTTTTAATTATTGTTTGGCGTGGGATTAAAGCATTATACCGACATCTGGTTCCATCAACAAGTGGCCCGGTGGTGTCATCATGGTGAGAACAAATGGTAGCGGAATGCCAAGCTGGGAGAGCATGTTTGCTTGGCTGTGTGTGTGTGTGTGTGTGTGAGCCAAATTGCAGTGAGAATGTGACTTGTCTTTTGGCTTGTCAGGTAGACCTAGTTGAAATGCTGAAATTAAAAACTGAAGAGCGACCGCCTATACAACAACTATGCATTTAGTGGAGTTATTTTAACTGTATTCATTGAGCTGAGAACAGACCGTGTAAAACTTATGACGAACATAGTAGAAATAGCTATAGCTACAGTGCATCCGGAAAGTATTCACAGCGCTTCACTTTTTCCACATTTTGTTCTGTTACAGCCTTATTCCAAAATTGATTAAATTCATTTTTTCCCTCAAAATTCTACACACAACACCCCATAATGACAATGTGAAAAACGTTTTTTTGAGATTTTTGCAAATTTATTAAAAATAAAAAAATTAAATTTCTCATTTACATAAGTATTCATACCCTTTGCTTTAACGTATTTTTAAAGTATCATATTTCATATTTGGTCGCATATCCTTTACATGCTGTTACTTCCTGAAGTCTGTGACCATCAACATCAAAAAACTGTCGATATCTTATTTTCAGGTACTGTTACAAGCGATACTATAACCTCTCTGCATTTGAATGGATCTCTATGGAAATTGGGGGGTGAGACTAGATTCAGCTGTAAATTACACTGGTACAGTATGGAACACATGGCTGGCTAAATGGCTGTAAGTTATCAAGGGTCTGAGCTATCAAACGAGCCCCAAACCATCACTCTGTTGCCAGATATGGAGTAGATGTGGATGGATCACTGCAAGGGTTATTTCTCCGGACTCATTTTCCTATAGAACTCTATGGGGGAAAAATTCAGGAGAAACAACCCTTAAAGTGATATTTCCAAGGTTTTCAAGGACGAAAATATTTTTGAGGACAAGCATCCCTGATGTACGCACTTGGGGAGGGTAGTAGAGTCACCAAGTTTTTCTAGGAGCCATTTCCCTGAACATTTCCACGTTAAATTGCAGATGAATTGAGGCTGTTTTATACTTTCTGGTAAATAACTGAATTCATAATCAGAGAAATGATGAAAGATGACAGCATTCAGCAAAAATGTTAAATTTTTATTACCGTTGAAATATCAATAAAACATTCTTACAAACAGGAATAAATAAATATGCTGAACAAAAAAAAATCTGAATGCGATCGAAACCTACAGTCAAATAAAAATGCACTTGAGAAACAAAATGATGGAAAGACCCTTCATGACACTGTTGCACTGAGCGGTATTGGCCATATCGGTAAGACATTGGCTTCAGCCAAGAAACTGCTGTTGACATAGCAGCTTGGGGCACTAAATGGGGAGAAGCTGCCTAGATTGAAGTTGCCTGCAGGTGGCGCAAGTGTGCAACTACAGCACTGGCGAAAGGCGACAACCCGAACAGGAACTGCCTTTAGACTGCTACATTGCGCTGAAAATATCATTTCATTCTCGGTCAAAAGCAAAATCCGCTTCCTCAAGGAATTGTGCGTTGCACACTTGCACAAATTCATGTAATAACCTGCTTAAATTAGCAAAATGAGGTATTTCCTTTAAAGAAATGCAAAACCAAAGGCCACGAACATTCAAGTAATTACTATGCGCCACTGAAGTGTTCTTTTCTGTAATCTAGCAGTGTAGGTAAGAATACTTTAATCTCACCCAACATGCTAAATGCTGACACCAAACAAAGCTGCAGAGTGACATGAAAAAACACACCTGACAATCTTTCACTGAAATAACCTGTTTCTAATCCTACAACCAGTACAACTACCAGAGATTATGTTGTTTGACTTTCCTAACTCTGGGGAGAAATAAATAACAACACGTCGCAGCAGTGAGGAGTTTTACGTCACGTGTGTGTGTGTGTGTGTGTGTGTGTGTGTGTGTGTGTGTGTGAGTGTGTGTGTGTGTGTGTGTGTGTGTGTGTGTGTGTGTGTGTGTGTGTGTGTGTGTGTGAGAGAGAGATGACTTGGCAAACTACTCAGAGGAAGAGAGATGGTAAAGGTGAGAATGAATAGTATTTGTGTGTGAAAAAGCGATAGATGTGGGTAAGATAGCTGAACAGCAGGGAGGCTTGTCTTTCCTATCTGCATTCAGTTACTAACCCGGGTGCACGAGATGACAGCGTCGTGTTGCCAATGGCACACAAACCCAGCAGTACCCTTTGACCTCTCGTAGTTCAGTGCGATCAATGGCCCACCCACATGAAACTACGCGGGTGTCCACCTGCTCTCCCACAAGTCAGAGTTTGGCAGGGCATGAAAACTGAACAGGCTTTGCACCCGGGCCACATCTTACAGGCTCTGCATCTTGGCAATACATGTGCGCGCTGAGTAAAAGTGTGTGCCTGGGTTCGAGGGAAACGCTGTGAGGTATTCGAGCGACAGCGCGAGACGGTAATGGTTTCAGGTGAGAACGGAGGCAGCAGCAGAGTGTGGAGGCATTGGCTGCTTCATCAGTGGTTCTGTGGCCGGCTGTGTTCCCCGGCGCAGATCTGGCAATCAACTCAGGGCCCTTGTGGATCGGGTGTGGGGGGAGGCCTGGAGACTTAGTGTGGGACCTTTGCAAAGCTTGGCACTCTGGCTTGGCATTTAGAGGTTTTCTTTGGGGGGGAGGCAAAGGAATGATGAGGTGTTGGCACGGAAAATGTTGCCATGGGACCGAATGGTTTGCAGGAGTAGATTATTATTTTTTCGGTCCAGGTAAGGGGGGGGGGGGGCTGGGTGCTGAGATTGTAGGTTGGGTGAGTGCGGGCGCTGAAGGGGTGTTGGCGTAGGGAGGGGGGGGGGGGGGGGGGGGGGCTAACCCAGAGAGTTCTGCTTCCTCAGGTTGTCCGTGCGCTTCACTCGTTCCTCTGGGTTCTTCCTGTTCAGGCTCCTGTCAATCAGGCACAGAGGGGCGGGGAGAGACGGTCAGGTGACTGGTGAAGCAAAGAGACTTGGGGTTCATTCCAATCGCTTATTTTCACTCCTTGCATCCTTTCCTCGCTCCTTAGCTCCGCCCAACGGAGGACACCAGAACAGGGTGCAAGGATCAGATACGAGGATAGTGGAAACGAGGCAACATGCATTAAAGTGCTTTATAATAAAATGGAAAGGAACGGTAAATTTGCATTTGTGTCGTGGTGTACCCGCGATGTGGCAAATGTGGAGTGGTGGATAATTTATACACATCACGCGTTTCGAGAAAAGGCTTCCGAATAAGCTACACTTGTGGTTCCTGGTTCCTCGCCCCTAGCTCCTCCGAGGAGCATTTAACGGTTCTGAATGTCCTGAAAGATGGCGAACCTCAATCGATTTCCGGGTCAGGTGAGGACCGAGGAGACGAGGACGGATAAAATAGGCGATTGGAATGAACCCCTGGTCTCCAAGGAAACACTAATGTTCCAGACAGAGAGCTCACCCGTGTCTCGCCGGCTGGCCTGGCAGAGGGGCGTTTAAGCCCTGGATGGGCTGCAGGACTCTAGATAGATAGATAGATAGATAGATAGGAGACAGAGAGAGAGAGAGAGAGGAATGACAATGAGTGCTGATCTTTTAAAGGGTAACTACACTCTAGATCTTTTTTTTTTGCTGTAAACCTGTTTGTATGCCTACCTTATAATGAAACGTATTCATGCATTCCGTAATTTCAACAATTCTGAAATAATATTGTATATAATAAGAAACTGGTAGAAAAGCATCTTTGTGCTGCCCCTAATGGTTGAAATTTCCTTTCTGCTCCCCACACTGCCCCCGCCCCAATCGTGATGTCAGAGTACCTCTTTGGAGGTACCTCTACATCATATGGATAATTGTTGTCGCCCACAACGGAAAGAGCCGGAACCTGATTGATTAGACCCGCTACGTTACTTTCGTTTCGCCTCCACATTTTTAAACCGGAACAACGTTTCGTCCTGTTCAATTCTCTTATTCCACCTAAATAGTCCACTAAAATATGTTTCTGAAAATATTTGAGGTGAGAAATAGGCCATGTAGTTGCTGAATCTTTATTCATATTTGATGCGCAATGTCTAGTTTGACAGTTTGATCCGAGTTATACTAAATCATTTGTACAATGTACGTTAATTTATGCAAATGACGATGGACACAGCTCCTCTGCCCGTCTCCACCCCTCTCCCTCGCTCACCCCACAAAGTATTTTTCAAAATTGTGTAGTAGGCGGAGACAGTCTGAGAAAGTGGGTGTAGTTACTCTTTAAGATTTTTACATTACTGTTATGAATGTGCTTGAAAAAAAAACAGTTGAAATATATTCTGTGACATACGTGTTCTGACACGTGTGTGGGGGGTACCTGTTGATAGGGGGGCTGTTATACAGACTGCTTCTTTTGAGGTGTGTGTGGGGGTACCTGTTGATAGGGGGGCTGTTATACAGACTGCTTCTTTTTAGGTGTGTGTGGGGGTACCTGTTGATAGGGGGGCTGTTATACAGACTGCTTCTTTTGAGGTGTGTGTGGGGGTACCTGTTGATAGGGGGGCTGTTATACAGACTGCTTCTTTTGAGGTGTGTGTGGGGGTACCTGTTGATAGGGGGGGCTGTTATACAGACTGCTTCTTTTGAGGTGTGTGTGGGGGTACCTGTTGATAGGGGGGCTGTTATACAGACTGCTTCTTTTGAGGTGTGTGTCGGGGTACCTGTTGATAGGGGGGCTGTTATACAGACTGCTTCTTTTGAGGTGTGTGTGGGGGTACCTGTTGATAGGGGGGCTGTTATACAGACTGCTTCTTTTGAGGTGTGTGTGGGGGTACCTGTTGATAGGGGGGCTGTTATACAGACTGCTTCTTTTGAGGTGTGTGTGGGGGTACCTGTTGATAGGGGGGCTGTTATACAGACTGCTTCTTTTGAGGTGTGTGTGGGGGTACCTGTTGATAGGGGGGCTGTTATACAGACTGCTTCTTTTGAGGTGTGTGTGGGGGTACCTGTTGATAGGGGGGCTGTTATACAGACTGCTTCTTTTGAGGTGTGTGTGGGGGTACCTGTTGATAGGGGGGCTGTTATACAGACTGCTTCTTTTGAGGTGTGTGTGGGGGTACCTGTTGATAGGGGGGCTGTTATACAGACTGCTTCTTTTGAGGTGTGTGTGGGGGTACCTGTTGATAGGGGGGCTGTTATACAGACTGCTTCTTTTGAGGTGTGTGTCGGGGTACCTGTTGATAGGGGGGCTGTTATACAGACTGCTTCTTTTGAGGTGTGTGTGGGGGTACCTGTTGATAGGGGGGCTGTTATACAGACTGCTTCTTTTGAGGTGTGTGTCGGGGTAACTGTTGATAGGAGGGCTCTTTGGCTTCTGCTGGGACTTCTTGCCCTGTCCTGGTGTGTTAGGGATTCTGAGGAGACAGAAGAAAAGTTGAGGACACTCACCTGCTCAGTCACCTGCAGTAAAAACAGGCCAGAAGATGGCTGCTCACCTCTGCTTCCTCCTGTCCAGTGATCTCTGAGTGGCGGCCGACAGGACCGCCCTCTCCCTGGGGCTCCTCCCTTTGTTCTGCAGGGACCACAGACTTCATTTGCATCTCATTTGAATATATTATTCACTGTCAAATCACTCATTATAATGATTATGGTTATTATTGAACTGTCAGATATCCTTGTCCTGGGAGCAATTCCATGGAAAAGGAGACATGATGATCCAAATTTGTGATGTATTTTATACATCACCCTGCAGTGGAAGGTACCATTTCTCTGAGTGGCTGAATATGGGTAGGTACGGGTTTGCAGTGGAAGGTACCATTTCTCTGAGTGGCTGAATATGGGTAGGTACGGGTTTGCGATGGAAGGTACCATTTCTCTGAGTGGCTGAATATAGGTAGGTATGGGTTTGCGGTGGAAGGTACCATTTCTCTGAGTGGCTGAATATGGGTAGGTACGGGTTTGCGGTGGAAGGTACCATTTCTCTGAGTGGCTGAATATGGGGCGGTACGGGTTTGCGATGGAAGGTACCATTTCTCTGAGTGGCTGAATATAGGTAGGTACGGGTTTGCGGTGGAAGGTACCATTTCTCTGAGTGGCTGAATATGGGTAGGTACGGGTTTGCGGTGGAAGGTACCATTTCCCTGAGTGGATGAATACGGGTAGGTACGGGTTTGCGGTGGAAGGTACCATTTCCCTGAGTGGATGAATACGGGTAGGTACGGGTTTGCGGTGGAAGGTACCATTTCCCTGAGTGGCTGAATATGGGTAGGTACGGGTTTGCGGTGGAAGGTACCATTTCTCTGAGTGGCTGAATATGGGTAGGTACGGGTTTGCGGTGGAAGGTACCATTTCTCTGAGTGGATGAATACGGGTAGGTACGGGTTTGCGGTGGAAGGTACCATTTCTCTGAGTGGCTGAATATGGGTAGGTATGGGTTTGCGGTGGAAGGTACCATTTCCCTGAGTGGCTGAATATGGGTAGGTACGGGTTTGCGGTGGAAGGTACCATTTCTCTGAGTGGATGAATACGGGTAGGTACGGGTTTGCGGTGGAAGGTACCATTTCCCTGAGTGGATGAATACGGGTAGGTACGGGTTTGCGGTGGAAGGTACCATTTCTCTGAGTGGATGAATACGGGTAGGTACGGGTTTGCGGTGGAAGGTACCATTTCCCTGAGTGGCTGAATACGGGTAGGTACGGGTTTGCGGTGGAAGGTACCATTTCCCTGAGTGGCTGAATATGGGTAGGTACGGGTTTGCGGTGGAAGGTACCATTTCTCTGAGTGGCTGAATACGGGTAGGTACAGGTTTGTGGTGGAAGGTACCATTTCTCTGAGTGGCTGAATACGGGTAGGTACAGGTTTGTGGTGGAAGGTACCATTTCTCTGAGTGGCTGAATACGGGTAGGTACAGGTTTGTGGTGGAAGGTACCATTTCTCTGAGTGGCTGAATATGGGTAGGTACGGGTTTGCGGTGGAAGGTACCATTTCTCTGAGTGGATGAATACGGGTAGGTACGGGTTTGCGGTGGAAGGTACCATTTCTCTGAGTGGCTGAATATGGGTAGGTATGGGTTTGCGGTGGAAGGTACCATTTCCCTGAGTGGCTGAATATGGGTAGGTACGGGTTTGCGGTGGAAGGTACCATTTCTCTGAGTGGATGAATACGGGTAGGTACGGGTTTGCGGTGGAAGGTACCATTTCCCTGAGTGGATGAATACGGGTAGGTACGGGTTTGCGGTGGAAGGTACCATTTCTCTGAGTGGATGAATACGGGTAGGTACGGGTTTGCGGTGGAAGGTACCATTTCCCTGAGTGGATGAATACGGGTAGGTACGGGTTTGCGGTGGAAGGTACCATTTCCCTGAGTGGCTGAATATGGGTAGGTACGGGTTTGCGGTGGAAGGTACCATTTCTCTGAGTGGCTGAATACGGGTAGGTACAGGTTTGTGGTGGAAGGTACCATTTCTCTGAGTGGCTGAATACGGGTAGGTACAGGTTTGTGGTGGAAGGTACCATTTCTCTGAGTGGCTGAATACGGGTAGGTACAGGTTTGTGGTGGAAGGTACCATTTCTCTGAGTGGCTGAATATGGGTAGGTACGGGTTTGCGGTGGAAGGTACCATTTCTCTGAGTGGATGAATACGGGTAGGTACGGGTTTGCGGTGGAAGGTACCATTTCCCTGAGTGGCTGAATATGGGTAGGTACGGGTTTGCGGTGGAAGGTACCATTTCTCTGAGTGGCTGAATACGGGTAGGTACAGGTTTGTGGTGGAAGGTACCATTTCTCTGAGTGGCTGAATATGGGTAGGTACGGGTTTGTGGTGGAAGGTACCATTTCTCTGAGTGGATGAATACGGGTAGGTACGGGTTTGTGGTGGAAGGTACCATTTCTCTGAGTGGCTGAATATGGGTAGGTATGGGTTTGCGGTGGAAGGTACCATTTCCCTGAGTGGCTGAATATGGGTAGGTATGGGTTTGCGGTGGAAGGTACCATTTCTCTGAGTGGCTGAATATGGGTAGGTATGGGTTTGCGGTGGAAGGTACCATTTCCCTGAGTGGATGAATATGGGTAGGTACGGGTTTGTGGTGGAAGGTACCATTTCCCTGAGTGGCTGAATATGGGTAGGTACGGGTTTGTGGTGGAAGGTACCATTTCTCTGAGCTTCCTCTCGGCGCGTAGCTCTCGGTCCTGCTGCAGCAGCGCCAGTCTCTCTCCAAGCGGCATCACAAAGAACACGTCGTGCACATCGTACAGGGCAGCCCTCAGCTGAGGGAGAGAAACACACACACACACACACACACACACACACACACACACACACACACACGCTTTAAAGGATCTCTGAGGTGTGTTAGGTTTAGCTCATAATGTTACTCAGTAAGGTTAGTAAGTGTGTAAATGTGGGTTGTAACCTGAGCTCTTAGCCTCTCCTGTAGGGAGATATCTTGCACTGAGAGGGGTCCTCTCTTCAGAGGGGCTTCAGTCTGGAATGAGTGGATGAACTCCTGAGTGTCCTGGAGAAACACACACACACGCACACGCACGCACGCACACGCACACGCACACACACACACACAGTCACTGGCGACCTCAAATCAAACAGGACTGGTAAATAGTAATCAAGGATTTATTTTCCTTTCTATTGTACATTTATGTGTGTGTCTCTGTGCATGCGTACGTGTGTGCGTCTTTCCTCACCAGCACAGTCTGGCGCAGGTTTTTGAGCTTCTCTGTTTTCAGGAGTCTGCGGGTGAGGAAGCCCCGTGCCACAGCACTCAAACAACACAGCGCCCCCTGCAGCTCTGGGGGAATCGCCTGAGGGGAGCGGGGAGTTGGTGAGTAAACGCCCATCCACACCAAGAACGATAACTATAAATATATAGTTTTAAAAATCGTTCTAACTCAAGTGGATGGCGGAGTCCACACCACAACCATAACGACAACGACAGTGACGAACGATATCGTTGGGATCACTTTCAGAGCAGCGCATGCGTGGTGCCACTGTTTACAGAACATTATCGTTCATCAGTGTGGATGCTCACACACGCACACGCACACGCACACACACACACCAGGTTCAGTCGGTTCCGGGGCTTGCCAGCCCCCCAGGAAGGCCCACGGCGGTAGGCAGGTGACTGGGCCACAGGTAGGGGGACCCCAGGACTGAACACAGGGGGGCACCCTGAAAAAGGGCATGAGAGAAACCATAAGCACCCCTCCCAAAAAACCACAAACCATAAGCACCCCTCCAAAAAACCACAAACCACAGCTCTGTAACAGTCTGGGTACAGTATCACAGTGTCTGTTAGTGCTTACACAGTGCTAGTGTAACTCTGAACAGCGAGGTAGTAGTCTCAACCAATTCTCTCTCTCTCTCTAGAGCAGGGGTATCAAACCCCAGTCCTAAACGGCCGCAGTAGCAGCAGAGTTCTGTGTGGTTTCCTTTCAGTCAGAAGCCCATTTAGGCCTTTAAAACCCGGTGGGTCTTCAGCCAAGCAATGACTTAAATGAATCACTTAAATGTTGAATCACACCAAAGACCAGCAGATACTGCAGCCCTCCAGTACTGCAGTCTGCCCTGAGCATCTGGGAAGGGAACTTATGATTTGTGAGATAAAGTTTTGGCAATATAATTGGTTCTATCAGGTTTTCGCCTGCATTTTGAGTTGCGTTTGAGTGGTTTGCTTGAATCACTGCTTTAGCAGTCCCTAAGGATTCCTTCAATAAAGTCACTGGCCAGTGGTCTCTCCGCAAGGCACAGCCCCAGACTTTAGGCAGATGTATCGCACATGTCAACCTGGTCATGCTTCTACCGTGTGTGTACTGTGCTCCGTGTTTGTAACTGTGTTTGAACTGTTTGTAACTGTGTTTGTTACTGTGCTTGTATTGTTAGTAACTTTTGTAACTGTGCTTGTACTGTGTTTGTAACCGTTTGTAACTGTGTTTGTAACTATGCTTGTACTGTTTGTAACTGTGTTTGTACTGTTTGTAACTGTGCTTGTACTGTTGTAACTGTGTTTGTAACGGTGCTTGTACTGTTGTAACTGTGTTTGTAACGGTGCTTGTACTGTTTGTAACTATGTTTGTACGGTGTATGTAACTGTGCTTGTACTGTTTGTAACTGTGCTTGCACTGTTGTAACTGCGTTTGTAACGGTGCTTGTACTGTTTGTAACTGTGTGTGTACTGTTTGTAACTGTGCTTGTAACTGTGCTTGCACTGTTGTAACTGCGTTTGTAACTGTGCTTGTACTGTTGTAACTGTGTTTGCAACGGTGCTTGTACTGTTTGTAACTGTGTGTGTACTGTTTGTAACTGTGTGTGTACTGTTTGTAACTGTGTTCGTAACTGTGCTTGCACTGTTGTAACTGCGTTTGTAGCGATGCTTGTACTGTTTGTAACTGTGTTCGTATTGTGCCTGTACTGTGTTACCGATGCTATGCGCTGGAGACCTCTCAGCAGTGGTCAGGCTGTCACTCAGGGCCTGGTCTCCGCCCTGCCCTCTGATCGCCCACTCCTTCTCCTCCAGCTCCTACAGACAGAGAGAGAGAGAGAGAGAGACAGAGAGAGAGAGAGAGAGAGAGAGAGAGAGAGAGAGAGAGAGAGAGGCAAGCCACGTCTGATCAGGAACACGCACATTCACACTTCATCTAGTCCTCTTCAGTAAGCTGCGTGTGCTGGCTTCCACAGGGTTCAGGCTCAATTCTGTCCATTCGGGGAAACAACTATCATGTTCTATGATGATTTTACACTTCCTGAATTGCTCAAGTTGAAATGGAACTGGCCCCAACCTTGTTTTCCATCGTTTGTGAGCTGTTCATGTGTGCTGTTGCTGCAGTGGCATGTCCTGACCTGTCGGAGGCGCTGTTGCTCCCTCTCTTGCTCGGCGATGAGCAGCGACAGCTGCTGGGCGTGCTCCTCCTCCATCTGCCGACGCGCCTCCTCCAGGGCTGTGACCCGCCTCTGCACCTCCTCTGTGACACGCAAGCACACACGTGTACGCAGGTACACAAACACACGCATGTAGGAATGCACATAGCATAGCAAATATACCTCACACAAAACAGAGATGGGATAAACAAACACTCAAATGTTCATGCAGTCATACAAACTGTAAATGATTACTATTTACACACAAACCAATACCAGCACAAAAAAATAAGATCAATGGGTAAACACAGAAGGATTAAACCACTTTCATACACATAGATATGATTGACTATGAGACTAAAATGACAGACACTGTGACTGAGCTGAGACTGTGACTGAGCGGACACTGAGACTGCACTGACACTGAGACTGCACTGACACTGAGCTGACACTGAGACTGAGCTGACACTGAGACTGCACTGACACTGAGACTGCACTGACACTGAGCTGACACTGAGACTGCACTGACACTGAGACTGCACTGACACTGAGCTGACACTGAGACTGCACTGACACTGAGACTGCACTGACACTGAGCTGACACTGAGACTGCACTGACACTGAGCTGACACTGAGACTGCACTGACACTGAGCTGACACTGAGACTGCACTGACACTGTGAAAAAGCTCAATGACTCACTGACCAGTGGCTCTGTTCTGCGCCCCTTTAGGCGCGGCCATGGGGCTGAACACGGCTCCGCCTTCATGGTGGCCTGCGAGCTCCGACTGGTGCTTGGCGACGCTTGGGGCGGGGCCTGTGGTCACATGGGGTCGTTGCAGAGTAGGCGAAGGGCTCTCAATGTCATATGACTGGTTGAGGGCCGCCGGCGGAGAGCGACGTTTGGTGGCCCGTTGGGACAGGCTCCCCAGGAACCGTGGGGTCCTCTCCTGGCTCAGGTCCAGCGGGCGTCCCGATTGGGCGGGATGTGTGGAGCTGTCCAGCGTGTAGGACCGCCTGCGGAAGCCCGGGGGGCTGCCGTCTGGCCCGGCGGGACTCGGGGCGGAGGTACTCACAGGAGTCGCAAGGTCGCAGAGCTGCTGGGCGACCGACTGGCCGCTCTTCCGGAGGGTAACCGTAGAGGGCGGCGGCGAGTCGGCGGTAGGCCGGCGGTTCGGGGTCGCGTCCTGCGCCGCCGCCCCCCAGACCCCAGGCTCACCCCCCTCCTGGCCCTTCCCCGGGCTGAGCTCGGCAGCGCTCACGGGGCAGGAGATGAGGATGTTGCCGGCGGAGATCCGGCGGGGCCTGCGGCGATGTGGGCGGGGACTGAGGCTGGGTTCGGGGCTGGGCAGCCGGGCGTAGGAGCCGGTCAGGCTGCGCGGGACGCCCCCCAGCAGCGAGTCGGGGGAGAGGTCCGTCTCCGAGCCGGGCGGCCGTCTGGGCGGGGTCAGGGGGCTGTGGCTCTGCCTCTCCGCGCCTCGCTCGCCCCCGCTGCTCTCGTTCTCCTTGTCGGAGAGGCTTTCGGCCTGCGAGGGGGCGCCCCTCCCCCTGCTCCAGGACCCCCGATGGCCCTGCTCCCTCTCCAGGTACGCCCGCGACTTCCTCAGCAGGGCCTGGAGGCTCAGGCTGTGGCCCCCGCCCTCCTCCCCCTCCACCCCCTCTCCCATCCCATTGGGCAGCGTGAGGCTTCGGCTCTCCACATGGGAGTCCACGTTTCGCGCCCCGCTGTTCCTCGTACTCCAGGGTGGGCTGGACATGTTGGGTAGGAGGGCGAAGCCGTTCATGGGTTCGGGTTTTTGGGGGCTGCGGGTGGGCGAGTTTGACCCCTCAAACTCCCCCGTCCCATTCCGCACCTGCAGGATAAAAGACAGAGGGCACACACCTTTTAGCCAATTCACCTTTATAAATATCCCATAAGGCCACACAATACCCTCCTTGGGATACTTTAGTAAATTACAGCTTACACATTTTCCGGAATTTACTCGTTTTTTATGTTCTGCGTGTGGTCTTAAGTTATTCGTGAAATTATAGCTAAGTATTAAAATAAGTCGAATGCAGATTTTGCAACCTTCGCCCACATTTCTTTCATGAAAATGGAATATGCTGAAAATATACGGACAAAATATATTATCAAGACATGGGACAATATACAAACGATTACGGCTTTCAGATATTGCAGAAGCATTTTTAAATATACCTTGCGGTGATAAATATTTATCATTATACTTTCCAAAATGTACACATATTACAATATACTGCAGTATATTCCATTTCCAGAAGGGTTTTGGCACAAATACATATACAGTCCAAACATCAATTTAATATCAATTTGTGCTCACCGCTTAATCCTTTGCTCCGTTACCAAGACTGATACTAAGCTGCTCATCACTAAACCTAGAATTCTAGTCTGTCGCTGATTATCACAAAATCAGCTAAATAATCACAGCCTTATATTCTCCAGTTTGGTGGTGTGTGGTGTCTGTTCACAGCTGTGTGGTAAGCGTGGGGAACAGCAGTGAGCCCTTCAGAGGGCAGTGAGTGAGGTACAGAACCGTGTTGTGATGGGATGACCCCAACACAGAGATGTGTTGGGGTCACACTAAAGCACCCAGGGGCACCAGCCAACTTCCCAGCTGGCAAAAACAGACGCGGGGAGCGGGACAGACGGCATTCCTCACAGAGCGCCAGGCACACTGGGAATGACATCCATGTTCTTGGAATGGTTGGATAGTTAACGGCTGCTGTCAGCTCTACAGTAAAATGATGAAAGTACAGAAGCGAAGCTGAATGTGTGTGTGCATGTGTGTGTGTGTGTGTGTGTGAGAGAGAGAGAGAGTGCTGTGTGTGTGTGTATGTGTGAGAGAGAGAGAGAGAGAGAGAGAGAGAGAGTGCTGTGTGTGTGTATGTGTGTGTGAGAGAGAGAGCTGTGTGTGTGTGTGTGTGTGTGTGTGTGTGCGTGCGTGCGAGAGAGAGAGTGAATGAGTGAGTGGTCTGTATGTACGTATGTATAGGATGTCCGCTGAAGCTTATAATCTGACACCGAGTGTTACCATGGCTGCAGTGTGACATTAACCTCTGCTGGTGTGTTAATGAGAAAGGAAGCGTTAGACCCTTACCTCCCTTCCTTACTGAAACAGCTCTGAGAAATAGCCCTGAGATTCATCCTGAGACACAGCCCTGCGATTCATCCCCGAGACATAGCCCTGAGATTCATCCCTGAGACACAGCCCTGAGATTCATCCCTGAGACACAGCCCTGAGATTCATCCCTGAGACACAGCCCTGAGATTCATCCCCGAGACATAGCCCTGAGATTCATCCCTGAGACACAGCCCTGAGATTCATCCCCGAGACATAGCCCTGAGATTCATCCCTGAGACACAGCCCTGAGATTCATCCCCGAGAAATAGCCCTGAGATTCATCCTGAGACACAGCCCTGCGATTCATCCCCGAGACATAGCCCTGAGATTCATCCCTGAGACACAGCCCTGAGATTCATCCCTGAGACACAGCCCTGAAATTCAGCCCTGAGACACAGCCCTGAGATTCATCCCTGAGACATAGCCCTGAGACACAGCCCTGAGATTCATCCCTGAGATTCATCCCTGAGACACAGCCCTGAGACACAGCCCTGAGATTCATCCCTGAGACACAGTCCTGAGATTTATCCCTGAGACACAGCCCTGAGATACAGCCCTGAGATTCATCCCTGAGACATAGCCCTGAGACACAGTCCTGGGATTCATCCCTGAGACACAGCCCTGAGACACAGCCTTGAGACACAGCCCTGAGATTCATCCCTGAGACACAGCCTTGAGACACAGCCCTGAGATTCATCCCTGAGACACAGCCCTAAGATTCATCCCTGAGACACAGTCCTGAGACACAGCCCTGAGATTCATCCCTGAGACACAGTCCTGAGATTCATCCCTGAGACATAGCCCTAAGATTCATCCCTGAGACACAGCCCTAAGATTCATCCCTGAGACACAGCCCTGAGACATAGCCCTGAGATTCATCCCTGAGACACAGCCCTGAGATTCATCCGAGACACAGCCCTGAGACACAGCCCTGAGATTCATCCCTGAGACATAGCCCTAAGATCCATCCCTGAGACACAGCCTTGAGACACAGCCCTGAGACGCAGCCCAGCTTTGCTTCTTTTCTTTCATCGTTTTACTGTAGAGCTGACAGCAGCTGTTCGCTATACAACCATTCCAAGAACATGGATGTCATTCCCAGTGTGCCTGACGCTCTGTGATGGTGAGGAACGCCACCTGTCCCGCTCCCGCATCTGTTTTTGCCAGCTGGGAGGTTGGCGGTGCCCCTGGGTGCTTTAGTGTGACCCCAACACATCCAGCACCACCCTGAGACCCATGTAACAGACATAAATACTCTCTGGGTCAAAATATGTGCTCCCCAGCGGGGAGGGTATAGCGTTTGTGCTATTGACTCAAAAATGATTCTGGTGACAGATTCAGAAACCATCAACATTAAATCTCGCTGACTGAGACACTACCTCTCCGTGGGTGAGTGATATTACTCCTGCAGCCACGAGCCACTGACTGAGACCGAGGTCTGTTGACTGGTCATAAATGTGTGACCAAGCCCATATGAGCGGTTGGCATGAGGTGCCTGGATGCTCTCCCAGTTACAGGGCACACAGCAGGCTGATGGAGAGACCGGTGAGTGCAGTAAGAGCAGGTAAGACAGGGGTAAGGTTTGTGGGGTGCATGGGGGACAGTAAGAGCAGGTAAGACAGGGGTAAGGTTTGTGGGGTGCATGGGGGACAGTAAGAGCAGGTAAGACAGGGGTAAGGTTTGTGGGGTGTATGGGGGACAGTAAGAGCAGGTAAGACAGGGGTAAGGTTTGTGGGGTGTATGGGGGACAGTAAGAGCAGGTAAGACAGGGGTAAGGTTTGTGGGGTGCATGGGGGACAGTAAGAGCAGGTAAGACAGGGGTAAGGTTTGTGGGGTGCATGGGGGACAGTAAGAGCAGGTAAGACAGGGGTAAGGTTTGTGGGGTGCATGGGGGACAGTAAGAGCAGGTAAGACAGGGGTAAGGTTTGTGGGGTGCATGGGGGACAGTAAGAGCAGGTAAGACAGGGGTAAGGTTTGTGGGGTGTATGGGGGACAGTAAGAGCAGGTTAAGACAGGGGTAAGGTTTGTGGGGTGCATGGGGGACAGTAAGAGCAGGTAAGACAGGGGTAAGGTTTGTGGGGTGCATGGGGGACAGTAAGAGCAGGTAAGACAGGGGTAAGGTTTGTGGGGTGCATGGGGGACAGTAAGAGCAGGTAAGACAGGGGTAAGGTTTGTGGGGTGCATGGGGGACAGTAAGAGCATGTTAAGACAGGGGTAAGGTTTGTGGGGTGTATGGGGGACAGTAAGAGCAGGTAAGACAGGGGTAAGGTTTGTGGGGTGTATGGGGGACAGTAAGAGCAGGTAAGACAGGGGTAAGGTTTGTGGGGTGCATGGGGGACAGTAAGAGCAGGTAAGACAGGGGTAAGGTTTGTGGGGTGCATGGGGGACAGTAAGAGCAGGTTAAGACAGGGGTAAGGTTTGTGGGGTGCATGGGGGACAGTAAGAGCAGGTAAGACAGGGGTAAGGTTTGTGGGGTGCATGGGGGACAGTAAGAGCAGGTAAGACAGGGGTAAGGTTTGTGGGGTGCATGGGGGACAGTAAGAGCAGGTAAGACAGGGGTAAGGTTTGTGGGGTGCATGGGGGACAGTAAGAGCATGTTAAGACAGGGGTAAGGTTTGTGGGGTGTATGGGGGACAGTAAGAGCAGGTAAGACAGGGGTAAGGTTTGTGGGGTGTATGGGGGACAGTAAGAGCATGTTAAGACAGGGGTAAGGTTTGTGGGGTGCATGGGGGACAGTAAGAGCAGGTAAGACAGGGGTAAGGTTTGTGGGGTGTATGGGGGACAGTAAGAGCAGGTAAGACAGGGGTAAGGTTTGTGGGGTGCATGGGGGACTCACCTGCACACTGTCTATGATGTCCTGAACCCGGGCCAGCAGGTTGGTCCTGCGCAGCTTGTCTGCCTCCAACTGCGCAGCCCTCTGTCTGTACCGAGTCATCTCCCTGCGCTGATCTACACTCAGCTGCACACATACATAGACACACACACACACACACACACACACACACACAAATACACACACAAGCACGCGCACACACACACACACACACACACACACGTATGCACACGCGGACACACACAAACACAGAAAACATGCAAGAGCACACACAGTTTAAAAATTGTGCATATGGGCCAAACAACATTTTACAAATACTATTTAGACAATGAATAATGATTAAGATGAAATGCCCATGTTTTTTTGCCTACTTAACAAATGCCCAAGTCGATCCCTTCTTAAAAATAAGTATAGCTATTACTCTATTATTCTATCACTTAGTAAGAGCTTGGACTGCAGATACACACTTAGTCCAAGACACAGTT
>CM056379.1:11974387-12049387 GCA_029718625.1 Synaphobranchus kaupii
AGTCCAAGACACAGTTATTATGCACCTGAATAACACCTTTGTTTACTTCTCAAAGATCAGATGGACAGGAGTATATAGATGGTTGGCTGCCAGGTGAATAGCCCTGGTATCATATGCCATTGCCTGATTTTGGATAGCCCCGGTATCACGTGCCATTGTTTCTGTCTCGTTTCTTTTTTTGTTTTGCCGTTGCCGCATGCGCCTGGCTTTTTTAAAATGGATATTCCCCCCGGTGGTCACCTGAAACCCTGTAATTAGTGGGAAAGAACAAGCCAAATGCACAGTCTACCACCGAGGGACTCTGAGGCGTTAGCGCGAACGAGCATCTCCGCACACCACACTCCCCCCACCATGTTTGCGCGCTACCACACCCCCCCCCCCCCCCCCCCCCCTCCCCCTCCACCCCCAACCCCTCTGGAAGCTTCCAAAGTAGCTCTGGACACAGGGGCCCTCCCCCGGCACAGGGCAAAGGATGAAAATAAACATATAAACAGCCTCTCTCTCTCTCTCTCTCTCTCTCTCTCTCTCTCTGAAACACTCGTAGCCTGTGTACACCACTCCATTACACACAACACAATTACCTCAGACCTTTTCCCTCTGGTTACCCTTCTTTATTTTCCCTTAAGAGTGCAGCGGGAACAGATTTCCAGTCATGTAAACGACAGCACGACACTACCAGACTTTCATAACGTGTGGATCAGACTTTGCGAAAGCGCATTATTCAGTGTCGATTAGGCTTGTTCTCAGACGGCAAGTCCCACGCGGCAAGGATATAAAAAAAAGCCCCGTTCATCAGGCTACGTGTTGATCAAGTGTTTTACAATCAAAGCTCTTTGACAGGCAATCTTTACTGAACACACCATACTGCAGTGGTCCCCGACCCTGTTCCTGGAGATCTATTTCAACCCTATTTTGGCGCACACCCGGTTCTGCTAATTAGCAGCTCAACGAGACCTCTAGCTGTTGAATGAGGTGTGCTTTGTTAGGGTTGGAGTGAAAATCTCCAGGAACAGGGTTGGGGGACCACCGCTGTACACTTAAGAGATTACACATTTCGTTCAGCACTTAATCTTTTAACATTTTATGGATGATCGATGAGCAGAACTCCTCACTATTCACCAGTATCTTATTTTAAAATCCTGACTGCTTAGGAAAAAGGAGATGGACACAAACTGAATATTCAAGTTTCACCATACTATAAACCATGCAAAATAATGTCTTTTCTGACTACAGAACTTTATGTTGAAATAAAAACACCTATACAAATTTTAGTTGGTTAAAAATCTGTACATCCAAGAACAAGCCAAATTGTAACACAGAAGTCTCCTCATTCTAGGAAACAAAAAGAGTCGTTCTAAAACATACATTTACATATCCTACATCACTTGATTATATTCCCACGAGAGAACTATGCCAAATCAAGTGTCAGTTTGATATGAGTGAGACTAGACCTATTTTTCTGAGGCTAAATTTGTCAATACATAAAAAAAGTACCTTTTCCATGTCTTAGCTGGTTTTCCAGAACTGAACGCTTTCAGTGTCGTAATGTTCCAGTGAGTCGGTGAAGCGTTCAGGCTACCAAGAGACGCATATGTGTGTGTGTGTGTGTGTGTGTGTGTGTGTGAGTGATGTGTGCCCATCTGTGAACTACAGCGTGGTTCTACTTACAACTTACTACTGCTGCCTTGTAAACAATAACTACCCCGCTGCGCAGTGCAGGTGGTTACCATGCAACTGAGCATTTACAAAACAAAAACAAAGAAGGGATCCACTCATGCACGCGCGCGCGCGCGCACACACACACACACACACACACACACACACACACACACACACACACACACACACACACACACACACACACACACACACACACACACACACACACACGCACACACAAACTCTTACAAAATCGGATTATGGCAGACTCAATAACGGCCACTGAAGGTAACATATAGTCAGGGCCGGATGTAGGCAGGGGCACGGAGGAGCAGTGCCCCCACAGGTGCCTCTCCCGCCCCCCCAGCGCCCTGCCCCTTCTCCTCAAAATGACCCCCCAGTGCCCTGCCCCTTCTCCTCAAAATGTGCCCCCAGTGCCCTGCCCCTTCTCCTCAAAATGACCCCCCAGTGCCCTGCCCCTTCTCCTCAAAATGACCCCCCAGCGCCCTGCCCCTTCTCCTCAAAATGACCCCCCAGTGCCCTGCCCCTTCTCCTCAAAATGACAGAAATATTACAAACTGTAGTAGGCTCACTTTTACTTACTGACTTTCACAGCCAAACGCAAACCTGATGCAAGAAATGTTAGACCTACGTAATAATAGACCTAGGTAGTGTGTAACTGGCGTAGGCTATTATACACCCTTAATTAAACAAACATATCAGGTTCACGGTTACTCCTCTCGCCCAATGCATGCTGGGATAGGCTCCAGCACCCCCCGTGACCCTGACCAGGAATAAGCGGGTTAGATAATGGATGGATGGTTACTCACTTTTTTTCATTTATAATAGTCCACAAGCATATCATACTTATGCAGAGAATGTATTGCAAACACTGTTCATTAAATGATCTGTGGTAATTTGCTTGGCAGGAGTAGCCTAGGCTATTGTCTTTTTTTCTGCAAGTGTCTATTTTTTTTATTTTGTGATGATGCAGCATGATGTAACTATTAGCATTTGGAGGTGAAATTAAACTAGCAGTACGTTAGTTAGCGAGGAAGACAGCAAAGAGATGTCCTCGCTGCACTACTTTCTGACACTAACGTTAGGTAATGTTATTTAATATTAGCTAGCACAGAGAAGCTTGTGATAAGATATTGGTGTCAATTTATAACATTTTTATTTTTTATTTTAATTGACAGTAGTAGGGCAGAAGACAACATTGTAGTAATTTCAGTGATGCTGGAGGAGCTTGGGTAAGGAAAGCTAATTTATTAATATTTTAAATACCACTCTGGAGTGAACTTAGCTAATGTTAGCTAGCTAACAATAGGCAGAATTGTTAGAAAGCGGAGGAGGACATGGTGATTTTTTTTTATTGCAAAATCCATTCCACTCATTGGAACGCAGGGAGAAGGTGCGGATTAAAACGGTCGGAGCGACATCACGGCTTAAGAACATAAAACCTTGACAAAAAGGTAAGAAGAAACAGATGCACTTAAACGTTTGATTGGCACTAACGTTACAGCATTTCTAGGCGTGCAAGAGCTGGCATTCTGGGGCATAATGAAACGGAGAATAATTTTTTGATGTGCCAAGTGGGGGATGCGCAGTGTTTGTCTGTCTTCGTGGAGACTAAAATGCCACCGTTCAACTTCACTGAAGAGGTCATTATTGCTCAACTAACGTTAGCGGCGGTCAAGTTAATTAAGATTGAGGCGGTGTCCGAATCAGAGACTTATCTACTGCCTCATGTGTCCTGTGTAACGTTGCTAGCATAGCCTACTACTGTGTAGGCTGGGCTACTGTTTACTGCATACTAGTACGCGCCATGCAGTAGCCTATGCGAAAAATATTCTCCACAGGCTAGCTACTATTATCAGCAAAAACCCAGAAATAAGTATATCATCCGGTGATCTTAAGTAGCTAGGCTACACTACATTTAGAGAACATTTTGCCTACTTAACAACTTTCTCATCCAGAGTAGCCTACTTGACAAACATACTCAATAGTATGGAAGGGCATTGATTCGGACACAGCCTGAGCGAGTGTCACATTAATTCAGTTTAAATATGACTATACACTAGTAATAATAAGTAATAATGTTATTTTCATAAAGAGTGCTCAGACATCCTTTCCGCAATTTGTCAAATAGGCCTAAAGGCTATGAATGACCTGTCAAAAAACACGAACTAATTTGAGGTGAAAATAAACACGCAGCCCAGCATAGGCCTAATGTCACAAATCAAAACCCCAAATGTAGGCAACTCCGTGTACTCAATATCGTTGCTTTGATTGCAACACAAAATAAAAATCTGTAAAAATTCATACAGGGATTCTGGTCTATTGTTTTAATCAAAACAGTTCATTCATAATCAGTTTTCCCTGACATCACACACATTCACGCAAGAACTTTACACCCGCCAGTCAACACGGCTAGCAAGGCCTACAGAACACCCATGAAAAAACAGGTCCTTTTAGTTTGCGAACCAACCAAAATATCTCACACTGTACTCCAGTCTTACACACTGAAGTAAAGTCATTATCTGTTATTCACCCGTTATTGACACAAACAGTCAAGTGTTTGGCAAAGCTTCAATATCAACCGAAGGGATATATGTGTAAAATGACACAGAACTTATAAAAAAAACAACAATAAAAAACCAGACACATAGCCAATTAAGCATAACAATAGAACCGCACAACTTTGTATTCTACTGCAGCCTCCACCTCACCGGTACTTACCCGAGGTGCAAGCACAGCCCTTCCATGGAACTTGATAATGGAGAGTGCCTCCTGCTGGCCGGAGGACTCAGCACACACCTGCACCTTTTTCTCTGTCTGGAGCCTGACCAGACTGCGGGAGCAGAACTCCTCATAGCTCTCCATATGCACCGCCCCTGACACACTACTCAACACAAGCCACAGAAACACAACACATGGGTTTTTAGCCAAACACTCATGAGTGTGGAGTCACTTCCCTCAGTACACAATGGGACGGCTCAGAGGTGATTTTCTCATGCCCAAAACCAGCACTGCTGCTTTTCAGAGACACGTGGGTGTGTGTTTATCTGCCAAGCTCATCATTCAAGCTCTGAACAGCAGCACTGATGTTGCGAGCATGACCGGTCTCGTATTTTTCTTGGTTCTTTGTATTGAGCCAATGAAATGCTTCCTCACACAAAAAACTCCCAATGTAAACACACACACACACACACTGGGGTTTCCAGCAGTATTGACCTCGGCAGTCCTCACTACTCTCTTTGTAGTGCCTTCCTGCATATTGTATTAATCCATCGGAGTGTGGATCCTCTCTTGGTTACTGCAATACACACAATGCTGCTTTGACTCAGTAACTTTAGTCAACTTTAGAAAGCTAAACTATCTAGAAAATTAACGTTACATATTTTAAGTAACGTTAAAATTGCAGTAGTTAAATTAACGTTCTAGCTCGATATGATGATCTTTAGAAACGTAGCGTAACATTATAACGTTAGCTAGCTAGAACAAAGCGATCTAACGTTAGCTAATGTTACAAATAATTAGCTAACGTTAGACGATATCATCTGGCGCAACGGCATTAGGCTAACGTTACTCGTACAGCCAGCTGTCAACGTTAGCTAGCTAGCTAACTTTGGACAGCTAACTTTAAGCTTCACTTTTTATACTAGCCGCTACGTTTGGCCATAGACTAAAAACATTATCCACGTCCATTAAAGAGGTAGAAAACACTAAAAGACATTTTTTAGATGTTTTGCTGTTGCCATGGTATTTAGCTAACGTTATATCTAGCTAGCTAACGTTATTTAGTGAATAGTTTAACGTTAGCTAGTTAAACTCGCCAGCAGTGAAACCATGTGAGGCTGGCAAACAAGCTTTCACCCGCTAACCATCCACAAATCTTAACGTACATTAACGGTAGCTAATTATTGCCAATTGAGGGAGCCCCATGGCTCAAACCTAGCTAGCGCTGCTCCATCTAGCTATCTTGCTAACGTTAGATAGCGTAACGTAAGATAACGTTAGCTAGGTAACGTTAAGCAACGGCAAACCGATTTCACATAACGTTATTTAACTTGAACTTAATGTCTAACATTATGTAGATAGATTTATCTTGCTGAACGTTCGCTAAGTTAAAGTTAGGTGAAATCGACTGTCTTCAAAAAAACACTCTGGTCAAGTCTGTACTTTAAGAAGAGCATGGATAACGACATAGAAGATGCTCTAAATGGTAAACTAACGTTAGGTAACTTAGCTATGACTGTCACTGTCAGTCGGATTGACAGCAAAATGACAGCTCACGGTCTATGATCGCAAACGTTGTTAGAGGATGAGCTGTAGCCACTGATCGATCGATTACTGCCTGGCTCGTAATTCAGTGTGCCCCCGACTTACCTCAGCTTTCACGCTGAGACGTGCAAATTCTGCTCTCTTTCGCTCGGGAACATGGCGAGAAATACGAATTTATGACGGGAGCTCTGATAGGATTTGATCCGCTGCATTTATTTCGCTGAATTATGTTGTAATTGTCTCTCTCCCGCCTCCTGCACCACTCCTCACCATTTTCCGGCGGTAATATAGCGCCTCATAGCAACCGAACCGATGTAGACTCCGCCCACATTGTGAGGGCGCGTGTCGTGTATGTGTCGAAGAGCAGATATCACATATTCGTTGAGAATGATGAAAACCTGAATGTTATTTGAAAAACTAGTTAACCTTTCATGAGAACTAGACGCAAAACCAAGTCCTTCTAGGCAAACTGACAAACAATCTCATTAATTGTATAAAAAATAAAAAAAACATTTCTGTTTAAAGTAATACTTTCACTTAACTATGTAAGCCCGAAGAGTATCTCGATCAAAACATGATGGTAAAATTTCCAACTGGAGGAGGAATACTAAAATACACAAAAGCAAAGGCTTATTTTAGTCAAGTCAGAAGTATCCACAGTAGAGGCTATTCTCTTTCCCAGACTTCTGAGATAAGCAGTAGTAGAATAGGAGTGTGCGATGCTGGCAAAAGTTCTCCAAACAGAGGATTCAGATGTATAAAGTTAGTTGAGATTTAGGCCTATGAACGCAACATCATCTTGAAATACGTAAATCAGTAGATTTAATAATAATGTATCCCTCATGAGATTCTAAAAATCATAACTGAAAACGTCTTCATTTAAGACTTTAAATGGATTAGTGCACTTCCTGTCAATTTCAGTGTGTTGTTTTGTGTAAAATAAAGATTATGTTATCCAAAAGTTGGGACAGTGTATAAAATGTAATTAAAAACAGAAAATAATGATTTGCAAATCCTTTTTGACTTGTCTGTTACAGTGATACAGTCAAGCCGGAAAGTCTGCACACCCCTTTCACCTTCTCCACGTTTTATTACGTTACAGACATATTCTACAATAGATTGAGTTCATTTTTTGTCTCAAAATTCTACACAAAATAGCCCATAATGACAAAGTGAAAACAGGTTTTTAGACATTTGTGCTAATTTATTAAAAATCAAAATGTAAAATATCATATTGATATGACACCCAAAAGTGAGCTGAGGTGCATTTTGTTTCCACTGATACTGCTTGAGATGTTTCTACAACTTAATTGGAGTCCACCTGTGATAAATTCAATTGATTGGACATGATTGGGGATTGCCAACACCTGCCTATATAAGGTCCCACAGTTGACAGTGCATGTCAGAGCAAACTCCAAGCCATGGGGTCAAAGGAATTATCTGCAGACCTCAGAAACAGGATTGTGTCAAGGCATAGATCTGGAGAAGGGTACGGAAAAATCTCTGCAGCTTTACAGGTCCCAAAGAGCACAGTGGCCACCATCATTCGTAAATGGAAGAAGTTTGAAACCACCAAGAATCTTCCTAGACCTGGCCGCCCGGCCAAACTGAGCAATCGGGGAAGACGGGCCTTGGCCAGGGAGGTGAGCAGGAACCCTGCTCACCTGACAGAGCTCCAGCGTATCCTTGTGGAGATGGGAGAACCTTTCAGAAGATCAACCATCCAGGCAGCACTCCACCAATCAGGCCTTTATGGTAGAGTGGCCAGACGGAAGCCCCTCCTGAGTAAAAAGCACATCACAGCCCGCTTGGAGTTTGCCAAAAGGCACCTAGAGGACTCTCAAACCATGAGAATCATGATTCTCTGGTCTGATGAAACCAAAATTGATGAAAACTTTTTGGCCTGAATAAGCGTCACGTCTGGAGGAAACCAGGCACCGCTCATCACCTGGCTAATACCATCCCTACAGTGAAGCAATGCGGTGGCAGCATCATGATGTGAGGATGTTTTGCAGCAGCGGGAACGGGGCGACTAGTCCTGATAGAGGGAAAGATGAATGCAGCTAAGTACACCGAGATCCTTGAAGAAAACCTGCTCCAGAGCGCTCTGGACCTCAGACTGGGGCAAAGGTTTACCTTCCAACATGACAACGACCCGAAGCACACAGCCAAGAGAACAAAGGAGTGGCTTCGGAGAAAGTCTGTGCATGTCCTTGAGTGGCCCAGCCAGAGCCCAGACCTGAATCCAATTGAACATCTGTGGAAAGAGCTGAAAATGGCTGTGTACCGACGCTCCCCATCCAACCTGATGGAGCTTGCAAGGATATGCCAAGAGGAATGGGCAAAAATGTCCAGAAACAAGTGTGCCAAGCTCGTAGCTTCTTTCCCAAGACGTCTTGAAGCCGTAATCGCTGCCAAAGGTGCAGCAACCAAGTATTAGGCTAAGGGTGTGTACAGATATGTAACCCCTAAATAACCTATTTTTGTCAGTAAAATAAAATTGCATATTTTCTAAAAACCTGTTTTCACTTTGTCATTATTGGCTATTGTGTGTAGATGTTTGAGGCAAAAAAATTAACTCAATCTATTGTAGTATAAGTCTGTAACGTAATAAAACGTGGAGAAGGTGAAAGGTGTGCAGACTTTCCGGCTTGACTGTATACAGGATAGGACCCAAATGCAGGACTCAGAAACAGACGGCTGGTTGAACTCCACGCAGGAGACTATTACATAAGACTACCCACACAGGGCAGCAGGCAGGAGACAGGCTTGAGCAAAGCAGGACAGGGCTGGCGTAGGGACAGAACCGGGATGAGGCAGGTGGGCAGTAGGGCTGGAGCTGGATGGGGATGGGCAAGGCAGGCAGGAGAACCGGAGCATGCAGGGCTGGACAGGAACAGGCAGGAGAACAAACTGGACAGGTACAGGGAACAGACAGGGAACAACACAACACCACTGTGTTACATCACCTTTTCTTTTAACAACACTCAGTAATCTTTTGGGAACTGAGGGCACTAATGTAATACAATGGTTACGGAACCGGGCTTGTAACCGAAAGGTTGCAGGTTCGATTCCCAGCTAGGACACTGCCGTTGTACCCTTGAGCAGGGTACTTCACCTGCATTGCTTCCGTATACATCCAGCTGTAGCAATGGATAAAAGAAAACAATACAAATGCTGTATAATTCGTTCTGGATAAGAGCCTCTGCTAAATGCATGTAATGTAATTGTTGTAGTTTTGAAAGCAAAATTTTTTCCCATTCTTGCTTGATATGAGACTTCAGCTACTCAACAGTCCGGGCTCTCCGTTGTCGTATTTTGTGCTTCATAATGCGCCACACGTTTTCAATGGGAGACAGGTCTGGACTGCAGGCAGGCCAGTCTAGCACCCGCACTCTCTGACTACGAAGCCACGCTGTTGTAACACGTGCAGAATGTGGCTTGGCATTGTCTTGCTGAAATAAGCAGGGACGTTCCTAAAAAAAGACGTTGTCTAGATGGCAGCATATGTTGCTCCAATATGCATATGTAGATGTACCCTTCAGCATTAATGGTGCCTTCACAGATGTGCAAGTTACCCATGCCATGGACACTAACACACCCCCATACCATGCCAGACTCTGGCTTTTGAACCTTGCGTTGGTAACATTCGGGATGGTCCTTTTCCTCTTTGGCCCAGAGAACACAACGTCCTTGTTTCCAAAAACAATTTGAAAGGTGGACTCGTCAGACCACAGCACACGTTTTCACTTTGTGTCAGTCCATTTCAGATGAGCTCAAGCCCAGAGAATTCGGTGGCGTTTCTGGATGTTGTTGATATATGGCTTATGCTTTGAGCAGCAGTGTAATATAATGGTTAAAAAACTGGCCATGTAACCAAAAGTTTGCAGGTTCGATTCCCAGGTAGGACACTGCCGTTGTACTACCCTTGAGCAAGCTACTTAACCTGAATCGCTTCTGTATCCAGCTGTATAAATGGATAATATGTAAATAATAATAAATGCTAAAAAGTTCACAAAGTGGCAAACCTCGACCCATCCTTGCTCGTAAATGCCCGAGCCTTCGTGGATCCTCCTTTTATACCCAGTCATGATAGCATCACCTGTTACCTATTCATCTGTTTACTTGTGGAATATTCCAAACAGGTGTTTTTTGAACATTCCACAACCTTCCCAGTCTTTTGCCCCTGTCCCAACTTTTTTGGAATGTGTGGCAGGCTTCAAATTCGGAATTGCGTATATTTACAAAAATCTATAAAATTGATAAGGTAAAACATTAAATATCTTTTCTTTGGACTGTTTTCAATTAAATATATGTAAAAGAGAATTTACAAAGACCTGCTTTCTACTTTCATTTGCATTTTACATACTTTTTTGTATATGTACAGATGACGTCAGCTTTTCAATGGCATTCAGGGGTTCGTGGTCTAAAGCAAGAAAATATACTTCAAGTAACTCCAATATGAAAACATTCACGTGAACTCAAGAAGTCCCCCATTCTCTCCCACAATTCATGACAAGTGCTACACGCACGTTACCACGAGGTGGAGCGTTTGTAACACTAATCAAATAAATGATACTCCCCACGTGACCTTGACAGGTGTAATAATTGGCCAGGGAGAAGTCTGGGGAAATTGAAACAAAACATAAGCAACACATGGTCCCCGGATCCCCACGACTCCCCAGCCCATGAATTTGACACTCTTAATCCAAGTGATGTGGTAACGTGCCAAACTTAATTAACAAGAAAATGCAAGACTCAGAAAAATGCATTCTTATTCTTGAGGGAAATAATTTCGCATAGATTTATTCTCATACTACAATATGAATCTGTTTTATCTTCTGATTTGGCATGCAATTTAACTTGAGATTTTGAGAATTCTTAATAGCTCTTCATGTAAATGACTATTTTCTGTTACAAATGTTGGTTGATCGGCTTGGTATATTTGTCTTGCAAATAAATCGTAATCTATTAAAATATTGTATGCATATTAAAATGGTACAAAAGGTCTTCATTGTCAAATGATTCAGCTTTCAGGCTATCGTTCTACCAACAATAAGAAAACCAACCACAGCTCTGTGGCTGTGCCACTGTAGCGACCACAGAACTATATAGCGACCTCCCGTTATGGATATGAAATTATACGTGTTTCCGGTTTGCCGACGTCATTTACCACTGACCAAAGAACAACGCAGACAGTTTGGCGTTGGCTCGATTAGCAGCAGTTTGGACATTTCCCCAAAATTCAAACGTGCCATTGATTGCATCGGTTCAATTCTTTAGAAGAGTTCGTCTTCAGAAGTGGATGCATTTAGTTGTAACGAAGACACAACGCTGAATGTCGGGGGCGTCATATTTAGCCTGCTATCAAAGCCTATTTGTTTCTCTTCATCAACTTTGTCGACTGACCATCTCGTCGTACTAACACGTAACAGCATTCTCTTCTGTCAAGGGAACACACGGTAAATAATCCAACCAGCCTTTCAATGAACTAGCTAGCAAGCGTGCTAATTACCTGCATGTACTTGGTCGAAACTAACGCTAACGTTAGCTACGTATCTAGATTATTGGTTTCATTATTCTAGCCAGTAAAATAACGTAATATTTCTGGGCTGGCTAACCTTGATTAGCTATCGTTCTTAGCCGGCTAGCTAGCTAATCTGTGGCTTACGTTAAAGTTTAACTGGACATTTTTCTGTCATAGCGAGGTAAATTAACGTTTGTCAACTGAGGTTATTGTTCATTTACACGGTGTGGGGCACGTGTATTGTGTAAATCACTGTCCGATTCCAGCCAATCCAGGTTGTTCTTATTGCACACAGATAACGTTACATTGCATAACTGTTAACGGTTGCTTGTTAATTTTCTAGCCAGCTAACATAAGGTTATTTTAGCTTGAAGTTTCGCGGGAGCCCGCCTAACTGAAACCGCTAATGGTTCAGACGTTAGTCAATCATCGTTAAATGATGTTATGATTGGTGCTTCCGAAATAACTTGGCTCATCCCATCTGTAATGAACTCACAATGCTTGTCGACCCCGTTAAAATTGCACGGCTAACCTTAGCTAGTCAATTCTAGTGAGATACATAATAAAGCAATTAAGGTACATTTCGTACAGTTTACGTGTCATTTGCTGGCTACCCCATATTTATGCCGGAAAGATTTGTCATAAAGGCCCATTGTAATGTTCACTATAGTTAACTTGTCTATCTGCATTCTGACCTTGCGGTAATTGCATTCCATCAGGAGCTTTTACCAGGGTTGCCGATAATCATTATACGCAGCATTAAAAAAAAAAAAAAAAAAATGAACCAGTTCATAAAATTTTCTGAAATCTAAAGCACGAGTTGTCTATTTAAGCCAGTTTAGATATCCTTGGGTTTTAGAGTGGAGGCTCCTTTCTTCTGCTGCTGCTTTGGTTATAATGCTTGTCAGTGATTTATATGTGTTGCTAGTTGTACATTAATGTATAAGGTTAATTTTCAACTTAACTGACATCTGAAACCGCGGTTGTAGCGCATTGTAACAGTAGGGGGACATTTAGATTGGGTATTTGCTGTCTATACAGGTGTGTTTGTCTTGACTTATGGAATGACAAAGCTCCACATGTGTGTCCCCGGGTGAGCAATTGCTGTTATTTTTACATTTCTAGGAAAATCCCCAACAGGAAATTGTTGGGTTGATGCAGAGACAACAGAAATCTAGGCGTATCGTTTTGTGTTTAAAATACTGGCATTGATATGTACCGCAAGTCTCTTGCTTAGTTAATTTAGAATGATTAGCTATCTTTATTTAATATCTGTATATATTCACCCTTGAGCAATGTTGATCAAAGTAAGTTCACTCGACCATCTATCCCCGAGTTAAAATGTTGAGTTTCAATGAAGATGCCCGTGTAAAATGTAGAGGTTCTTCGTTAATACATAGTAGTTAGATTTGCATAGACGGACCGATTTGTTCCCAGCCTTATTGATTATGTAAGTTTCGCTTCCTGTTTTGTTTTGTCCTATGAAAAGTTCCACGCATATCCAGCACGCTACAACGCGCTATAACTCCACCTTGGGACAATATCAGTAAGGTTGCTCACATTTTATTTTAGATACTATTTTCGCTTCTTGTGCCATTGGCTAATACATTTTTGCGCCTTTATTTTAAATCGGTTCATTCACAATTGTACAAAACGGACGTCCCTTCCTGATATTGGTCGATAAAACCACGTTGTCTACACAGTCGGTTTTAATCTGAATTTACTATGCTCATGGTTGGTAGTGCACAATAGCTCCGCATATAAATGCTAAGATAACGTAAGGCTGAATGTGGTGGGGAAATCTAACAAACAATGTAAGTGCATCTAGGCTGGTTCGTATTTTGCATAATAACCCTTGCATGTATCACTAAGCACATGACATTTGCGCAAGCATTAGCGTCGATACAGCAATTGGGACTTACTATGCATTTTTTGCAGTGTGATTTGTGTTATTGAAATATGTGTGATATCCTGTATCATCAGTGAGGAGTTTGCCATTTATGCATAATAGTAGTAGCATCCGTTATACTTTAGGTTATTGTTTTGTAAACCCGTCACATTTGGGTCAGTTCAGTACCTGGCCATTTATTCGACATGTCCTCATGTAGCTTCAGTTAGTTAAATATGAATATTTAATGCGTGAGTAACATTTACTCTTAAGAAGTCATCGTTTTGGGTACAGTGTTTTTGTTTTCCTCCAATAGGTTCCAAATATGACGGACAGAGTCTAGAAGTGGGTGGAACAGGTCTAGCGATTCTTCGGGCTTTGTGCGTCTGGGAAGCCATTTTGGAATTTCTACAGTTGTGTGTCCGAAAATTACGCACTGGCAAGTTGCAAACTTTTAACCTTGCATTCTGGGAAACGCAGTTTACGGGATGCGCTCGGGGTTCGGATCACTGGACCCACTTCCACTGCTCATATCCATGAATGACGCGTTGGGATTCCGAATGAAGTTGGCGCATCTTCCGTTGCTCCGCTGATATTGTACGACTAGTGCGCGTTAAAAAAAAGTAACTGTACAAGTGCACGGCCGATGGACTAGCAGTACGGAACGGGCAAGTGGAAGCGTCTGATTTGGTTTTCTTATCACTAACACATTCATGCGATCCGTCTATTCACCTGGGCATTGTGAACGCTCCTTAATTCATAATGCAGATATCGATGACTTTCGCGTGCTTCCATTCCATTTGACACATTACAAGCACGCTCTGATTATGCTTATGAAATTCTCTAGTATTCATTCGCCTCCCAATTTGGCCGGTTGAGATGCACTTGTATGTAAAATTAAATCGACTGAATGCAAGTCTAGTTGCTTAGGAGGCAATGTATATGCATGAAACCAGATTCCGTTTTGAACTCATGCTGCCATTTGAAACGGGCAGTTATCGTGACAGGTTTGCCTATCACTTTCTGAATTTATATTAAAAAAACAAGACAGTGGAATGTGGGTAAGCTATTCATGCTCCATTTTTATATATTTTCCTTGACTGGGCAAACTAATCTGGGTTGCTAAATTGCTTGATTTTGCGTGCTGTGTTGATTATCGTCCCTGAAAATGAACCTAACTCTTAACTAATCTTTTGGAAAAATGAACAATCGACAAAAAAATCTGGGAAAGCTTAATGGATGCATGTCCACAGATCAACAGTGCCTGGGGGCTGGTGTGTTGCCATGTGGTTGTGTGCGAATGTCTGTGCGCCTGAGAACAAGACTTTGTTCAGCCTGTCTCGAGCGTTAAAGTTTATTACTCTGCCCTTTGTTTTCACTCGCGAGATAGCAGCAGGGCTATAGACTTGTGGTGAATTCACCAAGGTTAACAATTCACAGTTCGTCATTAATTTAAATGCACTTTATGTGAGAACTGTTCGTTTTATCTAGGAGTTGCGTCAGTGTTAGCAGTTCACGGATTGGCTGAAGGCGGCTACATCTGAAGTTGTACCATAGTACCCTGTCTTGCCCGCATTATGTTTTGTCTATCCAAAATTGTGTGCAATCTCGGCGGCTGACTTGGTCTCTCGTCATAAAGTATCATTCCATTTAAGCTGCATTTTTTAAAAGGAAATGGAATGTTGATAGCAGGTGATTCATGGGAAGGGCTTGGTGTTTAAACAAGCTGGCAAGAGCCCTGCTCTTTATCACACAATGCTGTAATCCAGCCCAAGTCTGAGTCACTGTCCTCCTCCTTGTTTTCTTTTAACACGGGGCGGCAGCTTTTGTGCATGCTTATGTTAACCGTAGGCGTGTCGATTCCTCGTTTTCCACCCATTTCACTAACCGTGTGTGTGGAAACGTTAACCGCGTTCAGCTTTGACTGCCTGCCGTTGCTGGCGCTATAATGAGGACACACTGCTGTCAGCTTTCTGTGCGCAGTAATGGAGGCTCTCACACCCAGCCCTGCAGGTGTGGCTGTCTGGCTGGGCTAAATTCCAAGGCTTTCATGAGACACTCACCTGTGTGCTATTAAATGCCACTCCCTGCCCCACCCACGTTCCCACCAGGAAGTGTACCAGGTAGAAACGGCTTTAATTAGATTTCAGAGACACACAGCTAAGTCTTAAATTGGCAGCTATCATGCCTTTTTGAGTAATGGCTCCTGGCATGGCGGTCTAGGGAGTGTGTAAGGAGGGAAGCGCATTTAATTAATTCACCAGTTGAAGTAAATGGTATAGATATAACTATTACCGTCACTCGGTAATAGTTTTCATGATCCTTTTCTAAGTCCATTGTGGCAGTCTGCAGGCTGTGTAAATCTAATTGCATCACATTTGGACTTTCAGATGTTACAGGAAAGATTGAGTCTTTGTATCACAGTAGGGTTGGGGGGGGGTGGGGGGAGTGTATAGGATCATAGAAGCTAACCTCGAATGGGGGGGACAACCCGTCTGATTTAAAGAGACAGGCTGAACGCTGCTCTGTTTGTGTCCGTGAGTCCATTGCGTGAGTGCATGGGCAGATGTGTGCATGCATTTGTGTTTGTGTGCGTTTGTAGTGTGTGTGCGTGCGTGCGTGCGTGCGTGCGTGCGTGCGTGCGTGCGTGCGTGCGTGCGTGCGTGCGTGCGTGCGTGCGTGCGTGCGCACAGCTTCATACACAGGGCCGACACAGGTGTGTCCTAAAGCCCCTCCCTCCGTCCCCACCTTGGCTCTTGCAGTCTGACTGAAGAATGACCATGGATTATTCCCACTCCCACACCTACACGCCTCCACAATGTGCTGGGAAGAACACAGGCTATACCTACTCCCTCAGGTGAGCGCTCGGTACCCCACCTGCAAACCTGTGTGTCCCAGTGTGCAGTGTGCCAGCTTTCTACAGCACACGGTCGCGTTCTTTACGGCCCCAATATACTTAAAACTAAATGGAAATTGGCGGATTTGCACAGGCCATCAAACCGGTTTTTGCCGGTTCGCGACCAAAACGATGTGTCTTGGGCTTGGATTGTTGCAGAGTGTGCAAACTGGCTAGCCGAGCTAGTTGAAGTTTTCGCACAGCCTCGTTCACTGTTGCCCTATACACCCTCGCTTGCAATTGGTCAACAAGTATTTGACAGCCTTTGCGAATCCGCCAAATTCGATTTTGTTGTAAGTATACTAGGGCCTTTACAGGTGCTGCTGGCCGTACATAATGATGATTAATGACTCCATCGCCGGTGGCTGCGTTCAGCGTTCTTCAGTAAGACCCATACTGTCGACCAAAGTTCAATATTGCTACCCTCCCTTCAGTTTGAAGCAATCAAATCTGTTTTCGTTCAGTGCCTGAATTTTTGTGACATGTTTGTGTTTTCATGGGTCAAATGTCGAGGTCATCAATCATACTGCTGCTTTGATTAATATTGTGCCTTTGACTGCATGAGTCATTATTATTATAGGCGTTTATTTTGACCCTGTTGGCAGATGTTTGGGATGCAGTGTGGACTGGAGTGGCTCTAAGCATGCTGGTGGAGCTAGGATGTACATTTATGCTGTCCATATGCATGTTCAGGTGACTGTTGAAAAAACCCTATTCAGTCGTCGTTAGGGGTGTGAATCTTTGGCTTCACAGCGATTCGATTACGATTCAGTAGTTGGCGATTCGATTCAAGGACACTTTTTTTTTTTTTGGAACGATTCGATTCGATTCTGTAAACCACGATTCGATTCAGTAACTTTTAACCAAAATTCTATATCCATGAAATAAACATGCAATAATGCGAGTGAGACTATCTGTATTCTTCTGAAAGGTGAAAAAATAAACAGACAACAGAATTACTTATTAAACATATTTATCCTATAAAAAAAGTAGTCCTGCATAATATTTTATGCTGAATACAAAAATGTAATTAAACATGGCTCAGTTATTTTGAACATTTTTCAATAGGCTACATGCTGGCAGGGGAGAGAGTGGGTGGGTGAGTGAGTGAGTGAGTTAAGAGTCAGTGAGCGAGTGAGAGCGGTACTTCCTTGCAGGCTGACTAGCTCAGTGTTTCCCCTACCATTATCTTGGCCGGGCGGGACAAGAGGGAAAATAAATAATTTTAATGAAAAAAAATAATAATTAATATTATTCTTTTTTTTAAATATATATATAATCTTTTTTTAAATTTTTTTTATGTAGCTGCAATATTTCCCTTACCGCAGAATGCGGGAATGATCAAAATAGCATCTGGAAAAACCCTTGCCAAAACAGCTTCGGTTGTTTTCAATGGCAGCGCTGATATTATGAGGGTGTAATTATAGTTTCCGCCTCTACGCAAAATGGCGCACTTTCACCGCCCGGCCTGAAAAAAAATCTAGGGGAAACACTGTAGCTGATGACAGAGTTACGGATTACCGCATTTCACAAAAAAATGTGTAAACTAAGTCTTAAAACAATAATCATAATTAAGAATCGCGATTCATTAGATTTAAAGCATTTATATCGATTATTGGTGAAGCCAAAGCGATTCATTCTATTTATTTATTTTAGCAGATCGATTTAGTTGCATCGGTAGGCCTGACCATCGATGAATCGCATGAATCGTTACACCCCTAGTCGTCGTTCATTTTTATTAATTTTTTTATGTCTGAAAAAATCATAATTGCTCGTTTACAAACCAAAAATGAAATAATCTGAGAGATGGCAGTGAAAAGAGAAATCGTCTTTTACATCCATTGACCAGTGTGTTTATACAGGAGGTAAATGCAGGTTATTCCAGGTATGCAGAAAATACCTGCCTTTGGGGGGGGTTTAACTTAGGTCTGTTGCATTTAGAGACGTTTGTGTTCACACTAGCATGTGTGAGAGTTGGGGAGAATGGGTTGGGTTGTCAGTCATTGTCTTTGGCAGGGAGCCTGTTTGAGGAGAGTAATGCCTGTCACTGTGTTACTGCCCTTTCTCAGACACTGCTGAATGTGGGAGGGCTGCATGTTTGATTTTAAATGGTTGGGCAGCCGGGGGGGTATTTTCACATAGCAGGATTACTGAGTTAGCTGGATTACTGCACTGCGCAAAACCCAGAACGCTCCCAATTCTGGAACACAGACGGAAGTAAAAAAGAGCTGTTTTTACTCCATGCAGTTATCCAGCTAACTGAGTAATCCTGCTTTGTGAAATACCCACCTGGTCATGTAGCTTGGACAGTGTTTCTCTTTCCCTTCACTTTACCCGGATCAGTACAATGTGCCTCTCTGTTCTGGTAATGAGCCCACTGTTTGCACAGGGCAGGGGCTTCAGCTTGTCATTTGGGTGATGTGTACGAATGTACTGAATTTTAACAAGCCTGCGTGCTGCTGGTTAAACATACTGCTGCCACGAGAGACAGACGGGATGACACATGGAATTAGAGGAATCCTAGGGGTGAAAGGTCAAGATCAGGTCACATGGTAAGGAGTATCATTCATTCCATAGCACCTGTTTGTGTTCCATTTTCGCATGTTTTATGTGTTTGCTTTATTATGAATTATTATTACTACAGTGCAATATTCTGTCACTGATTCCCCTTCAGTACTGGACATAACCTTTGGAATGAAAATATGAAAATGAAGGTGGACAATGACCTTTTTATAAAGGGCAGCTGGAGCTGTGTGTTTGTGCGAGTGCACGAAGTCAGAGTGGCGTGTATCTAATCGGCCTCGGTGTGGGCTCTGTCCCAGGGTTGAGCCTCAACTGCTGAATGGCATCCGCTCCTTTTCTGTATTAAAGTATGTTTTACATGCCATCTACTGAGTGATTGTGCTCAGTCTGTTATGGTGGAATGCGTGCATCAACTGACGCACCCCTTAGTTATATTACTGTTTGACCGTGGTGCTGTTACTGTTTGACCGTGGTGCTGTTACTGTTTGACCGTGGTGCTGTTACTGTTTGACCGTGGTGCTGTTACTGTTTGACCGTGGTGCTGTTACTGTTTGAGGGAGTGCTTGGGAGTAGTCAGGTGCTCTATCTGCAGTTATGTAATGTTAGATTGTGTCTCTGTTGCTGTGATGTTATCTCGACATGACTGAGCTTGCTGTTCGGTTATTTAATCTAGAAACGTCCATTAGAAACGTCCATTTGTGAGAGAGACAAGCGTGGTTGTGTCGATCTGTGTGAACTGTGAACTGCTTGCATCTGACCGTACGAGCGCATGTCTGATTAGGGGTGTAACGGTACACAAAAGTTCAGTTCGGCACGTACCTCGGTTTTGAAGTCACGGTTCGGTATGTTTTCGGTACAGCGGAAAAAAAGAAATGCAAGACATAAAATAGCTTTTCATTTATGAAGTTATAAACTTGAAAACCTAATTGGCCATAATTTCCTGAACAAAGGAAGGCACATATCTTATATAAGCTATGGCGTTTGTTATTGCTTTTGCCCGGTCTGAATTAGTGGAGGCAGCTTAAATGCCATGGGGAGCTGGGTTTGCACTCCACTCTGTTTTTCCTTGTACCAGCTCGCCATACTGACGAGGCTGGGCTGTGCTAACCCTGCATTGGTTTATGGTCGGAGGTTGGATGTGGGAAACGCATTGTATCCGCGTCATTACCGACATCACTGCGTTGGCGGTGCACGACTGGGGACATGCCCGCCCTTCGCAGGGAAGTTTTGGCTTTGCTAGAAAATATGGCACAAAAAAAAGCGAACAACCACAACAATAACGTTTTAACTTTTAATTGTATGTGTTTATCATTCTGTATTGGTATGTTGGCCCATACAAAACCATTTCATGCTGAAAAACAAAAGCTGAAGTGTTGTCTAAAAGCTAAAATAGTCTAAAAGTCATGTTTGTGTACTGTTCACAATGTGGGTCGTGGTGTGAGCTGCCATGATGATGTGATGTCAAGTTCTTCCTAGTCGGGGTTGTTTATTTCCCGATCCATCATTTCCGACATGGAACTCCTAGTTGGAAGGGAGTTTTATTACATTTTCCCTAGTTGGATATCGGGGTTCCTAGTTGGAAATGAAAAAAATGAATGCGGCATTAATTGAGTTGCTGTGCTCATGGGCTGAAGTAAAAACATCCAGCTCTTTGCCAAAGTTATGTCTTCAGGGGGGGGGGACTCTGAGTTTTGAATTTAAGTTCCGCACAAAAAACAAAAAAACAAAAAGTTCTGTGCGTCCGTGGTTAAAGCTAGACTATTCATTCGGCTCACAACGCGCACCAAACCGAAAGCCATGTACCGAACGGTACGAATACATGTACCCTTACACCCCTAATGTGTGTGTCTGTGTCTCTGTCTGTCTCTTATCACAAAATCCATATAATTCATCATTTCTGCACTACTTCTCATTTTATAATGCACTGCAGTGGGTTAGAGCAGGCCTGTGCAGTGTGAGCTCAGATGGCTGTGTGGCCACCCACAGGGGAGGACTCACAGTGGGAGGGGCTTTGGGGTGTGTGTGTGAGTCACTGATGAACGGACACACCCACCCCAACACACGCACAGGGGCTGTCAGTCTTCTCTATGGAAATACTCCATCATGAGCGGGGAAGGAAGTCTGCTTTGATTGTCAGTGAAGAGAACAGGCTTTGGCTGGTTTATGCATGTCACAGGGCTGATATGGGGTACAGGGACGTGAGCAGCGTCTCGTCGGACAGAAAGCAGAACCGCTGTTGTTTTTGAGACGGTGATACCGCGTGCTCGCTCGCGTGGGCCTGCTCTGCGCCGCTCTGTTCCCACGCGCACCCCCCGCTCTCTCAGCGAGCCCGCCGCTCCCTCACATCCGCCCACAGAGCGGCGCTGGCGTGGTTTCTACAGCAACCTCTGCACACGCCGCAGGGAAGAGGCTTTTGGACGGATGGAGAAATGCACGGCGGTAGAGGAGTAACACTGATATATTCTCAGGGATAATGGAGATCGTTTAGCTACACAGGACTCTCCCGCCCTGCCAGCGATGGTTAGTTTATCCTCCTACCCCCAAACATGAGGAGGGCATTCTAATGTGTAGGGTAAGTAACCCTTCTGTCATTTGCTTTACAGTGAATTCATTGGTCATCTTGAGTTCTTTCAGCTCAGGTATTTCCAGGCAGGCCGGTCAGAGCCAATGAGTGAAAGATGACCGGGCTTGGTGTTGTGTGGAGTCCAGCCCCTGCCCCACTCTGTGTGTGTGACTGTGCTACTGTGTGCAACGGTGTTTGTTTATGTGCTGTGTGAGTCACATTGGTTCAGGTTGTGAAAGGGGACTGAGTGTCTCTTGTGCACGGGCAGTTCCGTGGTGTTGATGTTGCTCCAGTTCTACATGCGTTCCACATGCATACCTTAAGAGTTTGTGGTTGAAGACAGATCCAGCGCTGCTGGCACAAACGTACGAATCTCCTCTCAAATGGAAAAGCAAACGGCTGCAGACCAGTGAAACCTGTGTGATTGCGTGCGTCTGCCTGTTGGCTCTGGGGTGTATCGGTATGCTTGGTACTTTGTGGCTGAATTGGTATTTTGACCATGCAGAGCATTAGGCTCTATTTGTCTGTCATGAGCACACCATGAAAACAAGTGTGCTTTAGTCCTTCTGTTGCCTCTGAATTGGATCTAATGAGCATGGCCCACTTGACCATATGTTGTGGTTAAAAACCAAAAAAAGATCCTCCCTCTCCTGTAGGAAGTAAGCACATTGCAGTAAGCTAAGTTGATTTGCTTGATAATGAAGCTGCATAAATATAGATTGATGGAAGTCTGGGACTGCAGTTGGTTGGGTGAGTGGGATTCTAACCATTGGGGGTCCAGAAGCCCACGGAGTCCAGCAGGTTTGGAGTGGGTGTAGAAGGCTTTGTCCTGTGTGTGTGTGTGTGTGTGTGTGTGTGTGTGTGTGTGTGTGTGTGTGTGTGTGTGTGTGTGTGGGTGTGGGTGTGGGTGTGGGTGTGGGTGTGGGTGTGTTGGGAGTGGGTGTAGAAGGCTTTGTCCTGTGTGGGTGTGTTGGGAGTGGGTGTGTTGGGAGTGGGTGTAGAAGGCTTTGTCCTGTGTGTGTGTGTGTGTGTGTGTGTGGGTGTGTTGGGAGTGGGTGTAGAAGGCTTTGTCCTGTGTGTGTGTGTGTGTGTGTGTGTGGGTGTGTTGGGAGTGGGTGTAGAAGGCTTTGTCCTGTGTGTGTGTGTGGGTGTGTTGGGAGTGGGTGTAGAAGGCTTTGTCCTGTGTGTGTGTGTGGGTGTGTTGGGTTTGCACTTGAGGAATAAGGCGGAGACTGCTGAGCTATTTTTGCAGGCTCTGCAGGGGGGCGTGCGTCGAGCAGTATAGGTCTATACCACGGGAGATTAGTGCGCTTCAAGAGTACTTAACAGCAGAGCTCAAAGTATTTAAATGTGAGTATCCTTCCTTTACCTGGTAGTTTGTTGCCAAAGAGTGTTGCATGATGGGTTAACGAGCGGTTGGAAGGTAAATTTAAAAAGTAGAATTAATTGTGTGTCTGTGTCTTTGTCTGTGTGTTTGTGTCTGTTTGTGTGTGCTCAACGTTGCCGTTGAATGAATTGCTAAATTTTCATGTTCCAAGCAGGCAAATGAGCCAGTGACTTTCTGGAAATGCCAACAGTCCCTCTGTCTGAGCCAAATCCAGCTCTGTGGCTCCCGGCTCTTATTCTCCCACAGTCCTGCTGCCGTTTCCCTGCCCTGCTTTTCACTTAGGCCCTGTGCGTGCGTGCGTGCGTGCGTGCGTGCGTGCGTGCGTGCGTGCGTGCGTGCGTGCGTGCGTGCGTGCGTGCGTGCGTGCATGCGTGCATGCGTGCATGCTGTACTGAGCAGGAAGCTCACTGTTGTACTCCAGTGTGAAACTCGGTCCCCCTTTACACCCAGCAGGGCTGTCTGAGGACTGGTCTGTACAGCTGTCTGTCACCCTGTCTGTCCCTGTCTGTCTCTGTCTGTCTGTCCCCCCCTCTCTCTCTCCCTCCCTCCATCTCTGCCCTTCCCCCCTCTCTCTCCCTCTCCCTCTCTCTTAGTTTGTCATCATTGCTCATAAAGGTTACCTCGTTCACAGTAGTACAAAGTACGCTTTGTTCTTGTTTGTGTTTGGTTTTGTGTGTGTGCGCGTGTGCGTGTGCTTGTTTGAGAGTTGATCCTCCCTCTGCTGTAGGAAGTAAGCACGTAGCTGTAAGCAAAGTTGAGTTGCCTGATCTGTGGCGCTGACCTGCTGGATCTGTGTGTTTGCGGTGTTGGTGGGGATTTGGCCCTGGGATGAGTGGTGAGGAGGGGTGTGTTCTGCAGAGCTGGGGGTGGACTGTTCTGTGCGTAAAACACCTTTACTCTTCTCTTCACTTCTTCTGTCTGTCCTTTTGAGTGGTTAGAATTTCCCGAGTTTCAAGGAGATCGTTTTGTGCGTGTGTGAGGGGATTGGGGAACGGGTCTTGTTCTGTGGTGGGATATTTGTGTGTGTGGGTGGGGCTGTGGGCGGGGCTGTGAAATAGGAGCGGTGGGGTGGGCACATTTGTACAAACCCCAGAGGTGGGATGCTGGGATTGGTCCAGGAGAGGGTTACGGTTTGAATTTGCAAAGCCGGGTGGGTTATTTTTACCTTTCAGTTCAACTGTTTGGGGGTCTGGTCTTACTCCAGTGCTCGAGTGCGGCAGGATATACTCCGGGTATCGAAAGCGTTCCTTAGTCCCTGCAACCAGAAGAGTTATGAGTTGTGTCACGGAATGAGCTCTCTATCTCGCCCTACCTAACTCACTGTATCTATTTCTATCTCTCCCTCTCTCGGGTTTAGAGTTGTCTGGATTACTGCGTTAGCTCATTTGTTCTCTCTCTCCCTCTCCCTCCCTCCCTCCCTCCCAGTTGAGGCCCCTGTTCTTCCTGTTCTCTGCTGCAGGCTTTTATGAGTGATTGTTTCCTGAACTTTGCCAGAGTGGTAAATATAGCAGCAGGGCAGTATCTGTGCCCTGTGCTCAGTGCTCATTCCTGTCTGTGTGTACACCTGCAACGCGTCTTCAGAGGGCACAACCAGTAGGAAGTAGATGCTGATGGTTCACTGAAAACAGAAGTTGTTTGTAATGAAAAGCCAGTGTTATCAGGGGTGACAAAGTGTCCGTTCCGTAGCTTTGAATTCGGCTGCGCTGCCCTCTGTCAGGAAAGCAAGTGCCCTGTTCTGACGGTTTTTGGAAAGGAGGGAATTACACCCCCGAGTTGATGCAGAGTTTCTAAGCACACAGCAGGACAGTAGAGACACGCAGGGACTCGGACCAGATGGAAGCAGTAGGTGTTTAACGCTCTGGTTCCATGCGTTCTGAGCCGAGTGGAAGCCTAGCTCTCTGCAGCAGGTTATTGCAGTGGTACTTGCAGCGCAGTGTATGCTGTAGCGTCTGCGGGCGGGAGCTACGTTTTCGGGTCCGTTCCCTCAGTACCTGTCCCGCGCCCGCTCTGACCCGTCTCCCCCTCTCCCCCCTTCCTCCCAGCTCCAGCTACTCATCCTCGGCCCTCGAGCACGCGACGGAGAACCGGGCCGCGGCGGCATTCGTCACGCCCACAATGTCCCGCCGGAGCCTGCGGATACACACCACGGGCGGTCACTATGGCGACGACAGCCTGCTGGACTCCTCCCTCAACCACAGCGTCACCTACACTTCCAGCTCGACCGGTCAGAGAGAGTCCAGGTGAGCAAAGTCATTAAGGGAAGGAGAGTGCAGATCTCTATCTCTCCCTCTCACCCTCTCTTTCTCAGGTGAGGGGTTAAATCTGTACTTTACTGTTAATCAACATGAAACACAAGCTCACAGAGGATTATGGGTGATTGAGTAGCAATGACTGAGGTATTAGGACAGCTTACTGTACCCAGTGTTATGTAATGTGATAGCTGTGTGATCTAATGTGCAGTAGAAGAAACCCACTGTATTGAAAAGTAACAACCCGTTTGGGATGTTGTAAATTGCAGCGAAGCCCATTTCTGTTTAATGCAAAAAAAGTGAGCTTTCAGAAATCCCGTCTAACCGTGAAAACCAGCCCTGTTGTGCACGGCCCGACTGGGGGACAGGGAGGAGTCCAAATCAAAGTTAAAACTACAGAACGGCACTGTCCCCACACCCCCATGCTGACGTGAAGTCAAATCAGGATGCGGTTTGTTTGGACCAGGTTCTGAAACACAACTGTTGGTCACAGCCATGGTTTTAGTTTTTTAAAACATCGGTATCAATATAAAAACAGTAAAACTATAAGGACATTCACTACAGTGTAGACAGATGCATTTAGACTATTGTCCTTGGAGGTCACTAATCTTAAAATCTGTGTTGGCGCTAATTGCGATTTACAATCTGGGCCTTTAACGGATGCTTTTAGTCAGAGCGACATACAGACAGTGCTATAAAAGCACCACTAGGGGCAGAGATGACTAACACTGCAGTGAAATCAGCGCTGTTGTACAGATGTGTGGCACAAGACCCGCAGAACTAAGGGAGAAAAGGGTTAGGGGTTTTAAATCAACCTGACATTGGGTGTCTCGGTGGCGTAGCCTGTAGAGCACTATCCACATGCTAATTGCGAGCCGCGATGTCGGCGGTTCGAATCCGGCCGCGTGACCTGTCGCATGTCTCTCCCTCCCTCTCTCTCGCTCCCATTTTTCCTGACTCTACACTTTGCTGTCCGATAAAGCCATAAAATAAACCTGAATCGAGGTGTAGTTTGAATAGCTGTTTCCTGGGTGCTGTGCTGGCGTTGAGACCTGGGCTGCGTTCGGATAAAAAATTTATTCTTCCTGTCGTTCCCTTCCCTTGCTTCAAGGGGGGAATCCCCAAAATGGCAGGATGAAATATGGCAGCCACACCGTGTGATTCGGTTCCAATTTAAGAAAGGGGAGGGAGTAATTATATTCCCTCGCTCCCTCGTTTATCCTCCCTTCCACCAAGGGTATAAAATACAAGCTTCCAGCAAGAAGGGAATCCCACAATGCAAGGTTGTGAGGGCCGTTCAGTTCCGTTTTGGTTTGTTTCTCGTCTATCCTCCCTTGCAGAGCACCTGTTAAGTTTGCCACACGTCGCATATTTGGTCACAAGATGGCTCACTCGAGGCAAGAGAGCAAGGGAAGGGAATGTGTTAAATTGGATTTGAATGCAGCACTGGGCTATCCTGTGACGCAATTTGCTACGTGCAGTAAGCAAACTTAAAAGGTGCTCTGCAAGGGAGGATTGACGAGAAACAAACAAATACGGAACCAAACCGCCCTTGCAACATTTCGGAAGTGCAACACCATTGAGTTGAAATGTGACCGTCACATAGATCTGTGGTGATCACCCATTTTTTCCATGTGGAGCATTGCATTGTGGGATTCCCTTCTTGCTGGAAGCTTGCATTTTATACTCGGTGGAAGGGAGGATAAACGAGGGAGTGAGGGAATATAATTACTCCCTCCCCTTTCTTAAATTGGATCTGAATCACACTTGATGTGGCTGCCATATTTCATCCTGGCATTTTGGGGATTCCCCCCTTGAAGCAAGGGAAGGGAACAACAGGAAGAAAGAATAAATTTAGGTTCCGAACGCAACCCCGGTCTCTTTCCCCTCTCAGGGTGCTGAAGAGCAGGAGGCAGCACCAGTCCCTGTCGGGCTCCCAGTTGCTGTCTGGCTCCCATTCGCTGCTGTACACGCCACGCAAGTCTCAGTCCAGCGCCGCCCTGCAGGCCCACACCAGCCTGCACAGCTGTGCCGCCAGCGACTCCTCCCTCCTCTCCACCCTGCTGGATGAGTCCTGCATTCAGGAGCGCACGTTGGTCGACAGCTTCTGGGGTCAGTAAACAGCCACCTTAACCAAGCCCCTAACTTACAGGCCCCTCCCCCTCAGCTGCTAACAGTCCCCTCCCACCCTCACCAAGGCCACTTACAGGCCCCTCCCACCCTCACCAAGGCCACTTACAGGCCCCTCCCACCCTCACCAAGGCCACTTACAGGCCCCTCCCACCCTCACCAAGGCCACTTACAGGCCCTTCCCACCCTCACCAAGGCCACTTACAGTCCCCTCCCACCCTCTCCAAGGCCACTTACAGGCCCCTCCCACTCCTCGCCATTTACAGGCCCCTCCCACCCCATCTGGCCACTTACAGGCCCCTCCCACTCTCACCAAGGCCACTTACAGGCCCCTACACCTCAACTTACAGGCCCCTCCCATCCCTTATCTGCTTTACATGCCCCTCCCTGTAGGAGCAAGGTACTTTAAACCTGCACTAGATGTTGAAAGCCTTAAATGCCTGAGATGTTTATTTGAATGAGTGACTGAGGCATTCATGAGGCATTCATGGAAGTAAGTGAACTCTGCCCCTGAAGGCCATGATTGGCCTGTCCTTCTCCAATGTGCGAAATCAGTCCAATCAATTTGTGTGACCTAGGTGTCAGGTAGATTATGATTGGACGGTATCCTGTAGTGTCTTCAAATCAATAGGTCAATCAGTAAGTCCGTTTGCAGCACTGGGTCTTGTATTCCTTACATTGGGTCTTTGTTTCTCCTTTTGTTCTCCTTAAATATAGGTTTGGATGAAGAGACTGATCGCAGAGGTAATTGACTACAGTATCTTTTGATTTGGACACTTCTCAATGTAAAATCTACATTTTACTGGTCCATATAGTTCCACACAGCATATCAGTAAGCCTTGTGTTTGTAATCAGTTCTGTAAGACTGACACGCTTTTCCCTTGTATTTTAAAAATGTAATAACCTCTCACAGCTAGCAGACATTTTTTCATCAACAGCGAAAGGCTCTCTTCCTTTGTGAATATAAATCCTATGTAAATTATATTTATTAAATGACCAAATCCAGGTTTATTATTGATGATAGAAGATGGATGTGTTTCTCACCTTGCTGTTTGGTGTGTGTGCGTGCGCGTGTGTGCGTGACACAGACCAAAGCTTGAGGGCGGACCGCAGCATGACCGCGTTGAACGGGGACATGAACTCGGCTCAGACGCAGACCTCCGTGATGAACGGCTACATCTGCGGGGACTGCAGCTTCCACTCCGAGAGGAAGGACTCCCTCACCGCCTGCTCTTCCTCGAAGAGCTCGGCGTCTCGCTCCGCCTCCACAGACTCCGCCTCCGCGGTGGCCGCCGTCGCCACCCTCCACGGGCTCCTCCACCATCTACTCCCCGCGACAAAAGCCGCAAACACAAGTCAGGTGAGACGTCGGCCGGATTTAAAACTCCGTTTTCTGTCACTTTTTTTGTACTGTTAATACTTTCACATGTTTCTGTTCCATGTCACATGTCCTATTAGCACGTTAGCACGGATTAGCAAGGGACCGAAGTGCCCCTACAGGGTTCTCTCGATGTTTTTAAATCATTTGTTTTTCGAAACCACCTCCTCTTCTCTTACTTGGGTGGTAAATACCGTTTGTTTGTGAAGGGGGGGTGAGTTTTTGTGGGCGGAGCCTCCGTATTCCCTGGTTTACGTGTGTCGGGTTTGGGGGATGTTGGTTCTGCTGCTAGGTCTCCTGGCGACGGCGACAAACCGCTTCCTGTCGTACAGCAGGCGAGCGCTGGCCTCCGTGGTTTCCATAGTGACCCTGCTGGTGCACAATATCCCGCTACACAGACTGAAGGAAGGCCGAGGTATCGGTGTGGGAGGGGCCTGACTAATCTCCGCCTTCACCTTGTCACTGTCCCGTCTGACGGCTTTCTCAAAGCCGGTATCTAACCGCACGAGAGGAGGAGCTAACCAGAGCACGGTGGCCGGGCTCAAACTTCACCACCTTTATTCTCCCTACCGGCGGCCATTTTGCCCATTACTTTTTATTAGGGTACATCTTTTTAAACTTGGGTCTTATGAACAGTCTTTGGGTTAGAGGTGGTCTGTCTGTCTCTGTCTTGACTGCACGGGAATGCAGTCACTTGCGACCCAGAATGCCCTGCACTCGTGCCCTTGTTTGCACACGCTGTGTGTCTAATCTCTGGTGGCAGGGGATTTAAACACGGCTTAATCCCGGAGCTACTCACGGGTGGAGACCTGCTTTGACCTTGATGGGGTGTTGGACTGCATCCCACTCACTCACTCACACACACTGAAGTGCATGAGAAAGTGTGTGTGTGTGTGTGTGTGTGTGTGTGTGTGTGTGTGTGTGTGTGTGTGTGTGTGTGTGTGTGTGTGTGTGTGTGTGTGTGTGTGTGTGTGTGTGTGTGTGTGTGTGTGTCTGTGTGTGTCTGTGTCTGTGTCTGTGTGTCTGTCTGTCTGTCTGTCTGTCTGTCTGTCGCGTGTGTGTTACTGAGCCCTGCTGTATCTCTCTGTAGGGGCGCTGGCGTCTCTCTCAGAGTCCTGCCTGTGCTTCAGCAGGAGGGCTGCTTCCTCCGTCGTTTCCTTAGCGACCCCGTTAGTACACAATGTCCTTCTGAAGATGCGCCGAGAAGGAAGTGATGTCGGTGACCAAGGTACTCGTCACGCCCACCTGCCCCAATCTCTCTCCTCTCTCGACCGGCAGCCTTTCGCTCTCTCACGGCCGGGTGTTCCGCACTGGTTCTTCATATAGAAGGGCGATGATTCGGGAAGCACGGAGCTTTACCAAACGTGCACTATCCTGCCGGCCATGCTTGAATCCTTCCATTGTATTTTACTAACAGTGTTTCCTCATCACAGCTTCAGTTCTCACCCTGACATGCCTGCGTTAAAGATGATTGGATGGGGTATTATGTGGGAGGAGCCTGTGCTCCTGCTAAGGGAAGTGTGTGTGGGTGTGGCACACACTGTCCTCCAGCTCCTCTTTTTTACAGCCAACTGTTCGGCACTGAAACTGCCCTCTTACTGTTGATGTAGCGCCCGGACTTTCCGCCGCATCACCACGGTTTCATTGTTTCTCTCCTGCCTGCCAATTCCTCCTTTTCGGTTTAAAAAAAAATAATTATAATTTTTTGGGTTCGATTGATGTACTTTTATTTCCTTGTAGTCGGGCATAAGCTGTCTAGTTTCCCTGGTAAGCAAATGGGGGCCCCGTCGCCGTGGTGACATGCAAATCCTGGCTCGCGCCGTGCCTGTGTCGCGCCTCGTCCTATAAGGGCTAAGGGAAGGGGAACCTCAGGGCATTGTGGGAAGCGATGAGACTCACTGCCTCTGCCTTTCTGCCGCAGCTCACCAGCGTTACTGCGGGAGTGTTAATGTGAAGCATCTGATGGCCTCTGATGGACAGCTCAGTTTAAATGGGTCTCTGTGTAAGTAACGCTCCCTGTTTATGCGCCCGGGTACACATGCGGACACGCACGCACACACATATACCCGCAAATGCACTAATACATACACGCGCACATTCATGCACTAACACACACACACACACACACACACACACGTACACGTACACACTCGCACATTCACACAAACACACACGCATTCATGAACTAACACGCGTGCGCACACACACAAACACACATGAACACGTACACGCTCGCACACTTAAGCACGCACACTCATGCACACACACACACGCACTCGCGCGCGCGCACACACACACACACACACACACACACACCAGGAAGAAGCGTTGCATTATGCTTGTAGATATAAGCCAGCATTCATTCAGTGGAAATAAAGGCTGTGGTAATTGACTCTGTGATTAGGTCCTGATGTGTCGGCTGTAGTGGAAGAGCTGATCCCATAGGTTCTCTTGTGAGTAATGTTGTTGGATCCCTTTAGAGACCTCTGTAAGAGTTAGCGGATCCTTTACCTCGGTGTGACAGCTCTATTGGGGTTCAGTATTTTAGCTGATTCGGGGTGTTTTTAATGAAGAGGCAGTGGTGCTTAACATCGTGCCTCACTGCCTCCAATTCCCTGTGTCTTTGTCAGGGGTGAGGTTCACTGGAGACGAGATGTGAGTGAATGTAGTTCGGAGCCAAAATGGAGGTGCCCCAACACGCCTCTTAACTGAATAAGATAAAGGTTTTTATGAGCGTTTGGCCGCAGTGCTAATCTGACACGCTGAGCTCGCAGACACGGTGGAATAAAGATGTGAAGGAAGCACATGCAGGTCGGACAGAAAGTTGGACGTGACGCTCCACTCAGACGGAGAAAGGGAAGAGGGTCCCTGCTTAGTTATCTGCTTAAATTTGCTCAGTTTTAAACCTTTTTGCTTCACTTCATACCCTGTATCAGTGGGTCTCAAACTCGGTCCTGGGGGGCCCCTGTGTAACTCGGTCCTGGGGGGCCCCTGTGTATGCTGGTTTTCGTTCCAACCAATCTCTCGCTCAATTAAGGTTGTTGAACACATGCGTTTAAGTTATTTTATAATTAACACAATACAGATTTGACTCATTATCATTTTCTTGGTATTTGAATTCTTCATCTACCAAATGTTTAGTTTTAGTGGCCATGTGTCCACACTTTGACCAATTAGGAGCCTTTTTGATTCACCTCTGTCTTTAATTTGATCAGTTAAATAAAGTTTTGCCTCTCTCTATGTAATCTTTTGCTGTACAGCACAATGTGAATATGGGACTTCTATTATTCGTGTTATGCATAGCTATTTCTGACATAACGTGGTTTAAGAGGGTAAATGATCGCTCAAAACACAAAAAGCGTAATTAAGAGAAATGACAGCTTAACTGTGTGGTTGGAAAGAAAGCCAGCATACACAGGCGTGCCCCAGGACCGAGTTTGAGAACCTCTGCCCGACATCAACGCTTTCCACCCCAGTCCCGCTTCAGTTTAATAAAATTTTAATCTGAACTTTAATTTGTTTATGCTGGCTTGTTTTCTTCTGTTTCCTCCTTCCCACCCGCCACCGCTGCCCGCAGGTGACGACTGCAAAGGGAAGCAGCACCTGGAGACCCTGGCGGTGCAGACGCAGTCCTCCAGGACAGGCCGCCTCAAGGGGGCGCTGTGGCGCGCCGTTGCTTTCGCAGGTTACCTTCCTTACGCTGCCCTACTGCGTGTGCTCGGGAGCTCCCTCACACTGCCCACGCTGGCGGGCCCTCCACCCGTCCATTATCATCACTGGAGTGACTGCCTGGAATATCAGTCTGTTTACCCAGTAGTGTACTACAGTTCCCAGGGTGCTGCGGGTGACGTGGCCAGTTTAATGGAACTTTAGGTTTGTTGAGGTGGAGTCTGGTGCCCTTTGGATATATGCAATGGGTCTGTCCTCACTATAGTCCAACAGTGACTGAAATGAAGGATTGAAGTGCTTAAATGCACCCCTTACACCAGCAGGTATCGGGGGATTGAGATCCCTGTTGTAGAGTGAAGTGAAGTGCTCTGGGGAGTCCATTTTCACCCTCAGTTCAGCACAAAGAAAAAAGACTGAGAATGACTGCTGTGTTTATTTACAGTGGGTGAGTATTGGGGACTTTGGCAGTAACTGTGTTGTGTTGCTGTTTTTGGCCTCCGCTGGTCTCCAGGGAACGGTTTGCTGCGGGCGGCTCGAGCGCTGGGATCCGCCGGCGGGTTCGTCGCCCGCTCGCTGCTGTCGGTTCTGTGGTTGGCCGCCGTGTCTCCAGGTCATTACGTTCCCCGCGTAGGAACCCCCAAAACCCCCCCCCCCCCCCATTCCCAGCTCGCCAAGATCCTCTCTGTCCTGCTCGCTCTCTCTGTCTCTAATAACCCCTCTGTCCCGTGTGGTTTTTAACGTGACCCCCCCCCCCCCCCTCTACTCATCAGTCAGTAATATCCCCTCTCTCCCCGGGAGTTGTGTCCCGGAAATCTCCAACCCCCCACCGCCGACTCTGAGCTTGCTAACATCCCTGTGTGACCCTGTCCAGCAGCATCTGTCAGTAGGCCTGTAGATTGTCTGTTCCACTAACTGCGTGTGTGCTTGAGTGTAGTGCTGCTGGGTGGGGACCACGGCCCTTTCTGAGGGTTGTGCGGCTGCTCTTCCCCTGCTCTTCATCGCTGCTGATCCACACAAACCGCCTCTACAGTCGTGCTAATCCCTCCTATGGGACGGGGTGGTTTCTATTGGCGTCTGTCCCTCTTATGCTCTCTGCACAAAGAGATTTAAACCACCCAGACACCAGTAATGGGATTTAACTCAACACGCCAGTAACAGAAGAGATCTGGATAAACTCTGGTGGATGCTGGGAGATGACCAAGAACAGTGTGGCAGCCTAAGGGATCGGGAGTGTGTTCGTTTTAAAAAATAAAAGCGTAAAAACCCTCCCCGACTAACTGCTTGCTTGTGTGTTCCTCCCAGGATTGTGCGGAGAGCTCTTTTCTTATAATACCTTTAGTTTTGACAAATCCTGATAAACCTGTCTTTTCTCTGGAAGCTTGTTGCTTGTTTTTCCTGACATAGTGCAGTAGTTTTTTACCTCTGTGCTTCGGTCCCCAGGTGGAGTAACCTCTAACCTCCACCCCTCCTGTTCTAGGGGAGACCTGCATGCGTGCCCCTCGTGTGGATTGCTCTCTCCCCCCCCCCCCCCCCCCCCGAATACACCCGTGTCCCGTCTCTCACCCCCCTCTCCCCTCTGCGTTTCCCCTGTGCAGGTAAAACGGCCACTGGGGCGTTCTGGTGGCTCGGCACGGCGTGGTACCAGCTGGTCACGCTCGTGTCCCTGCTCAACGTCTTCATCCTGACGCGGTGAGCCCCCCCCTCCCCAGCACACCCACACGTGACCTTTGAACCCACCGCTCAGTCGCAGGCTATGAACTTTCTGACGGAGGGAAATGCATCATGCAGACCACCGTTTCTCAGACCATGTTAGCTGGATAACTGCACTGAGTAAAACCCGGAAGCCTTCCAAATCTGGAACATGGACTGAGGTAAAAAGAGCCGTTCCGAGTTTTACTCAGTGCAGTTGTCCAGCTAACTCAGTAATCCTGCTTTGTAATATACCCCCCTGGACAAGTTCTCCGTCCTTGGTTGATTGGTGATCCTGGGAAACATAGACAAGATTTTGAGTGAGTTGCTGTGTTGACTCCATCATGAATCCCTCTAAATCTCTGCTTAGTCTTCATTTTCACTTCCAGCCTCTCTCTGCTCCTGGAGCCAAAATAATTGGAGGTTTTTGAATATCAGGACAAACCGTATGCTCTCTGTGCTGTAAAGTGGGTTAGACATCCCTGGGTATTTAGCATTGTTATTGTACCATGCCCAGACAGCTCTATCGATCTGAAATCACGAGCGCTCTCTCTGAACAGTTAAATATTAATGGGGTTCTATGAAAACGGCAATATTTCTCTTTTAGTGGACTCAATCTTACCTCTGTGGAAGGAGTTCTTCGTTTAACTAATTAGACCAGTCAAACCGTTTCTCTGACAAATTCTAATGTACATGTCGCCTGATCAAAACTGAAGGCCCAGTGACGATCGGTCTGCTATTCTCACGCTGGAAGGGTGTCTGAATAATTTATTATTCGCAGTACTACACAAAGCTTGTGATTTATTCATGCTCTTGCCCTCCTGGAGGCATTTGTACTTATTGAATGTGCTTTCTGCTGAATTTGGGAGTGAGAGAAGGAGACCTGTTTAATAATGAAAGGTGTGTGTGTGTGTGTGTGTGTGTGTGTGTGTGTGTGTGTGTGTGTGTGTGTGTGTGTGTGTGTGTGTGTGTGTGTGTGTGTGTGTGTGTGTGTGTGTGTGTGTGTGTGTGTGTGTGTGTGTGTGTGTGTGTGTGTGTGTGTGTGTGTGTTTCAGAGTTCTCCCTAAACTCTACAAACTGATGCTGTTCCTCCTGCCCTTCCTTCTACTACTGGGTGAGTGAACATACATGCACATAGAACACACACACGCTGAACACACGCATACACACACTGAACACAAGCGCGCGCACACACTGAACACGCACACAGACAACACTACACACACACATGCACACAAACACACTCAACACACACATTGAACACATGCACAGGCACACACGCAGATCACACACACACACACACACACACACACCGTTGTACAAGCAGAATATAGCCTAGTTCCACTCCTTTAATGTCCTCCCAGGTCTGTGGTACTGGTTCCCATCTGGCCTACTGTCCTACCTGCCCGCAGTCAACCTGACCCAATGGAGCACGGCCTCTCTCCTCCCCTGGGCCTGGACCCCAGCCCCCTCTGCTCCCCTGGAGGAACACATTCATCCTACCACCGCTCTACCGCCAACTGCCACACAGGGAGGGGCCCTACACAGACCTCCAGCTGTCTCACAGGTAGGGGACCCACACAGACCACCAACTGCCGCACAGGTAGGGGGCCCCACACAGACCACCAACTGCCGCACAGGTAGGGACCCCACACAGACCACCAACTGCCACACAGGGAGGGGCCCTACACGGTGCCATACACAGACCTCCAGCTGTCTCACAGGTAGGGGACCCACACAGACCACCAACTGCCGCACAGGTAGGGGCCCCACACAGACCACCAACTGCCGCACAGGTAGGGACCCCACACAGACTGCCACACAGGGAGGGGCCCTACATGGGGCCCTACACGGGGCCCTACACAGACCTCCAGCTGTCTCACAGGTAGGGGACCCACACAGACCACCAACTGCCGCACAGGTAGGGGCCCCACACAGACCACCAACTGCCGCACAGGTAGGGGCCCCACACAGACCACCAACTGCCACACAGGTAGGGACCCCACACAGACCACCAACTGCCACACAGGTAGGGGTTTGAGTTCATCACTGTGACATGCACAGCTCTACGTGCACCAGGCCAGCGCTGTATGGCGTTACTTTAACGCCAAAAGTCAGAGCATGAAAGAAATTAATTTGAGAGCAGAATTCCCCCTGCTCGCTTACGGATTTGCTCTTCTAGTACTCAAAACTCAGTCCGCACACTCAGATTTGCCCTGCAAATATAATCCTTTACAGATTATATTCTATTGTGCTCACGCTCAAAACTACATCCTCTTGGTTATAGATCTTTTTCAGCTGCAACATTACTGCCAAATGTCCAGCCAATAAGAATTAGCTGGAAATGCACTTGCCGAAATCTAACTGGCTATCTTGTTTGACCAATCCAATCTCTATTGAGTCTTGGTAAGAAAACTGGGTAAGACAGGGCTGCATTCAAATCCAATTTAACACGCTCACTTCCCTCGAGGGAACTATCTTGTGACGCAATTTGCTACGTGCGGTAAGCAAACTTAAAAGGTGCTCTGCAAGAGAGGATTGACGAGAAACAAACAAAAACGCAACCGAACCGCCCTCGCAACATTTCGGAAGTGCAACACCATTGAGTTGAAATGTGACCGCCACATAGTTCTGTGGTGATCGCACACTTTTTCCATGTGGAGCATTGCATTGTGGGATTCCCTTATTGCTGGAAGCTTGCATTTTATACCCTTGGTGGAAGGGAGGATCAGCGAGGGAATATAATTTCGGATCCGAACGCAGCCTGAGAATAATTATCATCTGTTGAGACGTCTCTCTGGGGTCCTCATGACCGACCCTCAGCAACAACCTCAAGTTAATTCATTTTCAATTTCGCTACTGATATGTGTAAGCATTTCCTTTTAATAAAAAAAGAGGTGGGAGATGGAATGGGTGCGGGGGTTCAGATGCCATATAATTACCCAGACTAGCCATATCTTCTGAAATAACAAATGCCCAATTATACGTGATGGCGTTAAATACATAGGCTAGACAAGTTATCACTTTTGATTGACACAATATCACATTTTAGATACAGGCTAGCTTCTGGAAATCTTGTTCCCTAGCTAGCTAAGTAGCTAACATTAAGATAATGAAGATGCTAAAGTTATATAGGCTGCTAAATTATATTATTAGCCACAAAACTAAAGAATAATTTGTTTGGTAAAGAGTTAACGTTACCCCCAAATCTAACTGGCCATCTTGTTTGACTAATACAATCTTTTTTTGTAATTTCTTTTTCCCCACATTAATTTTTTTTAAATATAGCCGAGGCTACCATATGCTTAAAAACTAATTGAATTTGTCCCAACTCTCAGGTTGGTTGATTTCTCAATCTCGTTACCAATATGGTCACATACAAAATCAGGGCGGTTGTTGGAAAGGTTTTCCAGCTACCATGTACAAACCCCAATTCCAAAACTTTACGGGTTGTTTCTTCTGACTCATTTTCTTATTGAACTCTATGAAAAAATAAGTCAGGAGAAACAACCCTTCAAGTGATTCATCCATATCTACTGCATATCTGGCAGCAGAGTGATGGTTTGAGGCTCGTTTGATACCTCAGACTCTTGATGACTTAGAGCCATTTAGCCAACCATGGGTTCCATACTATTCTCGTGTAATTTACAGCTGGATCTAGTCCCACCCCCCAATTCCCATAGAGATCCATTCAAATGCAGAGAGGTTATAGTATCGCTTGTAAGAGTACCGGAAAATAAGACATCAAGAGTCTTTTGATATCCTTTTATACCCATGATAGCTTCACCTGTTTACCTGTGGAATGTTCCAAACAGGTGTTTTTAGAACTTCCCAGCCTTTTGTTTTGCACCTGTCCCAACATTTTTGGAACGTGTTGCAGGCATCAAATTCAGAATTAGCGTATATTTACAAAAATCAATCGTCAAAAATCAAAAGTTAGAACAGTACACATCTTTTCTTTGTACTGTTTTCAATTAAATATATATAAAAGAGAATTTACTAAATCACTGCTTTTATGTGCCTTTTACATACTGTCCCAACTTTTTTGGAATTGGGGTTTATAATAATTGAGCAGGCTAACTTTAGCTAGTTACCACGGGCTATTATTCGTTTGGTTTATGGCTAGTAATATTTGGCATCCTATAAAACTTTTATCATCTTCATTATCTTAATGTTACTACTACTACTACTACCAGCTACTTCCTGGCTAGGGAACAACATGATTTCCAGTAGCTAGCCTGTATCTAAAATTAAATGTTTATTCATTCAAAAGTGATAACTTGACGTGCACCAGGCCAGCGATGGAGGACCAGGCCAGCTCTGGACGGGCACCCCATGCCAGCTCTGGACGGGCACCCCATGCCAGCTCTGGACGGACACCCCATGCCAGAGCCCCATGCCAGCTCTGGACGGGCGCCCCATGCCAGCTCTGGACGGGCGCCCCATGCCAGCTCTGGACGGGCGCCCCATGCCAGCTCTGGACGGGCGCCCCATGCCAGCTCTGGACGGGCGCCCCATGCCAGCTCTGGAAGTGTGCCCCATGCCAGCTCTGGAAGTGCCCCCCATGACAGAGCTGGACGGGCGCACCATGCCAGCTCTGGACGGGCGCCCCATGCCAGCTCTGGACGGGCGCCCCATGCCAGCTCTGGACGGGCGCCCCATGCCAGCTCTGGACAGGCGCCCCATGCCAGCTCTGGAAGTGCGCCCCATGCCAGCTCTGGAAGTGACCCCCATGCCAGTTCTGGACGGGCGCACCATGCCAGTTCTGGACGGGCGCCCCATGCCAGCTCTGGACGGGCGCCCCATGCCAGCTCTGGACGCCCCCCACATGCCAGCTCTGGACGGGCCCCATGCCAGCTCTGGACGGGCGCCCCATGCCAGCTCTGGACGGGCGCCCCATGCCAGCTCTGGACGGGCGCCCCATGCCAGCTCTGGACGGGCGCCCCATGCCAGATCTGGAATTTCCCCATGCCAGCTCTGGACGGGCGCCCCATGCCAGCTCTGGACGGGCGCCCCATGCCAGCTCTGGACGGGCGCCCCATGCCAGCTCTGGAAGTGCCCCCCATGCCAGAGCTGGACAGGCGCCCCATGACAGCTCTGGACGCTGGAACTCAGGTTGGTTGATTTTTCAATCTCCCTACCGATATGGTCACATACGATGTGTTTCTTTGACGGTTGTTGGAAGGGTTTTTTAGCCACCATGTGATAATTTAACTTTAGCTAGTTACCACAGGCTATTATTCATTACTTTTATGACTAATAATATTTGGCATCCTATACAACTTTATCATCTTCATTATCTTAATGTTAGCTACTTCCTGGCTAGGGAACAACATGTTTTAGGGGATTTAGGGATAGCTGCTACATTATGGGAAGGATGTGCTTTGTCTTATCTGTTCTGTAGTGACTTCGATGACGTTTCTGTATGCACTTATTGTATGTCGCTTTGGATCAAAGTGTCTGCTAAATTAATGTAATGTAATGTAATGATTTCCAGTAGCTAGCCTGTATCTAAAAATAAATGTTAATTCATTCAAAAGTAATAACTTGTCTAGCCGATCTAGTTAACGTCATATAATTGGCCATTGGTTATTTCAGAAAATATAGCTTGTTTGGCTAAATGTGTTTTGTGTACCCCCACCCCGCAACTCTCATCTCGTTTTTATTAAAAGGAAATGCTTACACATCATCACAGTAGCGAAACTGAGAAATTAATTAACCTTCGCTGCTGAGGGTCGGACCACACGGAGCCGTCTCAAGTTTTCTAATGTCAACTGATCTCTGTATATTTTTCCCAGCTAGTTCTTACTTCTTACCAAGACACAATAACGAGTGGATTGGTCAAACAAGATGGCCAGTAAGATTTGGGAAAGTGCATTTCCGGCTATTTCTTATTGGCTGGGCTTTTGGCAGTAATGTTGCAGCTGAGAAAGATCCGTAAACGAGAGCATCTAGTTTTGAGCGTGAGCAGAAAATAATCCGTAAGCGAGCAGGGCAAATCTGAGTGCGCCGCGGGCCTGAGTGCGCCGCGGGCCTGAGTGCGCCGCGGGCCTGAGTGCGCCGCGGGCCTGAGTGCGCCGCGGGCCTGAGTGCGCCGCGGGCCTGAGTGCGCCGTTTCAGTGCTAGAAGAGCAAATCCGTAAGCGATCAGGGGGAATTCTGCTCTGATTCATTTCTTGCGCGCTTGGACTTTTGACGTTAAAGTAACGCCATAGCGCTGAACGTGCATCAGGCCAGCGCTGGAGGAGCACCTCCAGAACCTGAACACTGAAGGACACGTGTGTGTGTGTGTGCGTGCGTGCGCGCATCTGTGCTTACCTGTGTGTGCGCGTCTGTGCCTACCTGTGTGTGCGTGTCTGTGCCTACCTGTGTGCGCGTCTGTGCCTACCTGTGTGTGCGCGTCTGTGCCTACCTGTGTGTGCGCGTCTGTGCCTACCTGCATGTGTGTGTGTCTGTGCCTACCTGTGTGTGCGCGTCTGTGCCTACCTGTGTGTGCGCGTCTGTGCCTACCTGTGTGTGCGTGTCTGTGCCTACCTGCATGTGTGTGTCTGTGCCTACCTGTGTGTGCGTGTGTTCTTCAGTGTTCAGGTTCTGTCTGTGGTGTTCACTACCGTTGCTGAATTTTCCCAGCAGGAGGGTGTGGCGGCGGGCTCGGTGGACACGGAGCGGCTGTTGCGGCTGGAGCAGCGCCTGGCCCAGCTGTGGGAGGGGGTGGAGAGCGGTGGCCGGATGCAGGAAAGCCAGCACAAGGAGGTGCTGGGGCTCTACGCCTCCCTGCGGGAGCAGCTGGACAGACAGACGGACAGGGACAGCATGGGCCTGTGGGTGTCCGGTCTCCTGGACCAGCGGCTGGGCGTGCTGAGGAGTGAGCTACAGCAGGGCATGGCCCCGGGGGAGCAGGTGAGACACGCCCGCAAAACTAACAACACCACCAATGATTGGTGTAAAACAAACAACATGACCAATCGTTGTGTGTGTGCTAAAAGGTTTTGCACATGCTAAAGGTCTTAGTAAATCAAGCCCTCTGATGCCATGTCTGTGTTTGTGGCTTGGCATGTACCCCTCTGTGATTATGTTTATAAACCCCTGTGCGTTTCCTCCCTCCCACCCATCTCCCTTCTTTATCCGTCCGTCCAGGCCCAGCAGCAGTATATGGTGCAGCAGCAGAGTCATGAGTCCCGATTGGCTGAGATGGAGATGCTGCTGCAGGTCCTGGCAGCTAAGACTGAGGTAACTTACACACGCATGCACTGCATGGCAGCTAAGACTGAGGTAGCTTACACACACATGCACTGCATGGCAGCTAAGACTGAGGTAGCTTACACACACATGCACGGCATGGCAGCTAAGACTGAGGTAGCTTACACACACATGCACTGCATGGCAGCTAAGACTGAGGTAGCTTACACACACATGCACTGCATGGCAGCTAAGACTGAGGTAGCTTACACACACATGCACTGCATGGCAGCTAAGACTGAGGTAGTTTACACACACATGCACTGCATGGCAGCTACGACTGAGGTAACTTACACACACATGCACTGCATGGCAGCTAAGACTGAGGTAGCTTACACACACATGCACTGCATGGCAGCTAAGACTGAGGTAACTGGCACACACATGCACTGCATGGCAGCTAAGACTGAGGTATCTTACACACACATGCACTGCATGGCAGCTAAGACTGAGGTAGTTTACACACACATGCACTGCATGGCAGCTAAGACTGAGGTAGCTTACACACACATGCACTGCATGGCAGCTAAGACTGAGGTAAGTTGCACACATATCCACTGCGGCTCACTCAGGCCCCAGGAGCAAAGCCCAGAGCAGAGGGGCTGTGCCGTGCCATACCAGGCTATGTGCACACAATGTGACTACATGCTTTTGTGGCCTGTTTTAAAAAGGCCTGTTGAACATGGCTATTGATCACCAACTACTGTTTTTTCAGGAGCTGCTACAGAGACCAGAGACGGCCACGCCAGCTCCTGTGAGGTCAGTCAGATTGCTTCTCCACTTCGCTCAATGCTTTCTGTGTTCGCCGCCACTACGAGGAGATTTCAGAAAGGAATCTTGATATTGCGACACACGTTTTCTCAAGTTCACGGAGAGTGCCGTTAGCTTTTCGGTTTCCGTCTGTCGCATTACTCGTTTTATTTCACTTAGTTTAGTTGCGATTTATTACTAATTTATTTAGTTTTTTACTTTTTGTTCCTTTGTTTTGTGAAGCATTTTGGTCTGCTTTTTGTACAATTAAAAAATAGTTGTTGACTGTTTCTCTCCTCTCCTCAGTGTGGGCGTGGACAGCGAGGCCCACATCGCCCTGCTGGGGCAGGTGCAGAGGCTGGAGGTGGAGCTTGGCCGCATCAGGCAGGACCTGCAGGGCGTGATTGGCTGTCAGGGGCGGTGTGACCAGCTGGGCAGCCTCCAGGAGACGGTGAGGGGGTCGCATGTGTGTCGCTCTTTGGCTCTCTCTCTCTCTCATTCTCTGCACCTCTGTCCCTGAACACTGGCGCCCCCTCTTGGCAGCCCTCCATACTTGCCTCCATTCGTACTTGCACTCAGAACCTTACTCACTGTTTCACACTGCCATCCTTTTCTCTTGTAAAGTTAAAAGCATGTTTTCCTGTGTTTTTGCTGCACACCAGGGTATTTCTGTGAAACGGTATCACTGGTAGTGGTACTCGTCTGCATCGTATTCAGAGCTTGAAATCAATTGGCTTCTGTGGAACAATTTAAATAAAGTTTTTAAAATGGTATGCAGCAACAAGGACATGAGCTTTTCAGGTTGATCTTCATCTTGTTACACTGACCTAATCCTGGCTTTCTTTTGTTTTCTCTGCAAGGAAACATAAATTACTTTTGAAGTCGCATCAGTTGTTTCTTAATTTAACAAAAGAAGATCTAACCTGTTGTGACCGTTTGAGAACACTGGGCCTCATTCATCAATCACTCTACGAACAATTTTGTTCTTAAGACTTTCTTTAAAATGTTTTTACAAACATTTCCGGATTAACTGATGTTTGCATTCTGAGCTTCTGTTCTACCCAAGAAAAAATCCCAAATAAGAACACATTGGTGAATTCCAGAATGTTCATAAAAGCGTTCTAAAGAAATTCTTAAGAACAAATCTGTTCGTAGAATGGTTGGTGAATGAGGCCCAATCTCTGGTGGCCATCTTGATTGTCCCGTCTCTGTCCAACCCGCTGCGGCAGGTGTCTGCGCAGATAAAGCAGGAGCTGCGGGCGCTGTTCTACGGCGCTGCGCGGGCGGAGGAGGAGGGGGCGGAGCTGCCGGAGCCGCTGCTGCAGTGGCTGTCCGCGCAGTTTGTGCGCGACTCGGACCTGCAGGCCACGCTGGTCTCTCTGGAGAGCAGTATCCTGAGGAACCTGTCCCTGCAGCTGGAGCAGAGCCGGCAGCCGCCCTGCGCAGAGGCCATCGCCCAGTCTGTGGCACACGCCACCGAGGCTGCTGGGATGTCCGAGAAGGTGGGGCTGCTCTGCTAGTTATACTTTTTCAAAGTAGTAAATACAGGTCAGGGCCCATATTCATAAAGAATCTGACAGCAGCAGCTCTAATCTAAGATTAGGTTTCCTCTGTCTATATCATGACCACCTTGTCTATATTATAAGCTAAAAGCCTAGACTGATCTCATTTTTTCCCTGTGATTCCTGACTGCTGAAATCACTAATTTTAGTGGAAATGAGGAGGAGCAACAAAAAAAGTTGCTTTTGACTGGAATGTCTTTGCTTTGATCACCTGATGATTTACTTCTGAGATACTTTTTTAAAATGGACAGACGAGATAAGAGATGCACGGCCCTGTCTGTTCTCCCTCTCCCAGCATGTGCAGCTGATCGTGAAGAATGCTCTGAACCTGTACTCCCAGGATCGTACTGGCCTGGTGGACTACGCCCTGGAGTCTGGAGGTACAGAGAGCGCTGACGTGGCTAATGTGGCTAACGCAGCTAACGTGGCTAACACTTCTAATACTTCTAATACAGCTAACGTGGCTAACACTGCTAATACAGCTAACGTGGCTAACACTGCTAATACAGCTAACGTGGCTAACACTTCTAATGCAGCTAACGTGGCTAACACTTCTAATACAGCTAACGTGGCTAACACTGCTAATACAGCTAACGTGGCTAACACTGCTAATACAGCTAACGTGGCTAACACTGCTAATACAGCTAACGTGGCTAACACAGCTAATACAGCTAACGTGGCTAACACTGCTAATACAGCTAATGTGGCTAACACTGCTAATACAGCTAACGTGGCTAACACTGCTAATACAGCTAACGTGGCTAACACAGCTATGTACCATGGCTAACACAGGGCCCTGCTGTCTGCTACTCTTAAACTTATGGTTAACTTTCCCTCCCAATTACACTGGGCCCCAACAGGCTCTGTGGTGAAGGTACGAGCGGAGTCAGTGGTCTGGAAGAAAGGAGCTCAGGCCCTTATTTTCCTCACTCAATTTACAATTACAATTTGGTATTTAGCAGATGCTCTCACCCAGAGTGACTTAAGTAGTACAGTATCAGGAGTGAAGGGTTACTGGCAGGGTTACTGATTAACCTCCAAAGTGAGAATTTTTCTGGACTGGATGATTAAGTTAAAGGTTAAATAGTATTTCAGGACTTTAAACGCAGAAAGCGTGCGTGCGTCCGTGTCTGCATGCGTTAATTATGTTTAGGTAACTTTTTTGCGCATTTTATTATCATAACCTTGTACCGTTAATGCTAATAGACAGACAATGTCCGTAGCCCTGTGATGGAGAAATCCACAGTGTATAAGGGTAAATAGGTGAGGTGGTTTGTGGACAGGAGGACATCTAGAAAGTGCAGCCTGTTTAACCATGGCGGGAGTGAGGGGTCAAAGGTTACGGGCGTGTCTCTGTGTGTGCGTCTGCAGGAGGAAGCGTCCTGAGCACACGCTGTTCCGAGACGTACGAGACCAAGACGGCGCTGATGAGCCTCTTCGGCCTGCCCCTCTGGTACTTCTCCCAGTCGCCTCGCGTCGTCATACAGGTCAGTGCTTTCCCTCCTGTCCCCGTGTGTGTGTGTTTATCTATCCATACGTTACGGACACGCCTGTACACGGACACGGACACACACACAAACACTATCCTTCCAATGTGTTCTCTCTCTTTCTCTCTCTCCAGTCACAGAGCTGAAACCTTATCTCGCACTACTTGTTACAATCTTCTTTTCCTAATGAAATGCTGGGCGGCAGTCGCGTAATGATTAGGGAACTGGGCTGACTGTTCAATGGTTGTACGTGGGGACACTGGTCATTGTGCCCTTGAGAAAGGCACTTAACCTGACTTGCTTAAGTAAATATCCAGCTGTATAAATTCAATGTCAAAGCTGTTATTTACTGCTCATTCAGCAATATTCCAGGTTCCTAAGAGAAGAAATATTATCCAGACCCCTGAATTATTTGCTGTACAATATGAAACATTGATGAATGTCATTAATCGTTATTTTTCCCCTCTGATGCCTCTCAGCCTGACGTCTACCCAGGTAACTGCTGGGCTTTCAAAGGCTCCCAGGGGTACCTGGTGATCCGGCTGTCCCTGAGTGTCCGTCCCACTGCTTTCTCCCTGGAGCACATCCCAAAATCCCTGTCCCCCACTGGCAACATCAGCAGCGCCCCCTGCCGGTTCAGCGTCTATGTAAGTACACCCCAACCCACCACCCCCAGACCAGGTTCAGTGAAGGACTCAGAGACTCAGCAGGGAATTCTTTAAGTGGGAGTGGAAACGGGCTGTGTGAGCGGGAGCGGAAACGGGCTGTGTGTGGTGGTGCTGACTGTGGCCTGACTCTCTGTCGGCAGGGTTTGGATGATGAGACCCAGGAGGAGGGCAAAGCGCTGGGACACTACACCTACCAGGAGGATGGAGATGCCCTGCAAACCTTCCCCGTCTCGGTACCCACAATGCACTGCAGCAGCCCACCAGCACTAAACTCCACATCAGCATAGTATACACTTTTTTAAATACCAACAGCTGACTAAACTAAGCTGGCATCAGTATAGACTAGTCTGACTAGCAATAACTCGAAAAACATATTAGTCCTAAATTAGTGATTTATTTGTAACTAATTTGCATAATATTATGAGAATGCATTTACCTGTTCAAGTGGCTGTTAATATTATATTCTCACTAGATACTGTCAAAAAGTACAGGACTGAAGGGAAATTTCTCTGAGTGTGTGAGTGTGTGAGTGTGTGAGTGTGTGAGTGTGTGAGTGTGTGAGTGTGTGAGTGTGTGAGTGTGTGAGTGTGTGAGTGTGTGAGTGTGTGAGTGTGTGTGTGTGTGAGTGTGTGAGTGTGTGTTAATATATGCCTCATAGGGCTGTTTGTGTTGGAGCTGGTGAAATGTGAGTTAGGCTGAGTGCTGCTCCTCTGTATTTCAGGAGCAGAATGACCAGCTCTACCAGATCATCGAGATGCGTGTGCTGTCCAACTGGGGCCACCAGGAGTACACCTGCCTGTACCGCTTCCGTGTGCACGGAGAGCCCGAGCGCACGTGAGCGGGGCGTGCCCCTCCTGCCCCCCCTCCGCCCACATCTCCCCGTTTGGGCACACCTGAGGGGGAGGGGCCAATGACAGATGGCTTAGTGGGAGAGTGGGCGGTCACTCAGACCTGTTTTATGGTGTTAAAATTTTTTTATTTTTTTTTTGAGTGACTAAGTCGCTCTCCAAACCCAGCACTTGACTTTGTGCACTGAAGCGCTCCTGTGGGACAGAGTCTGGATCCTGCTGCAGGGGACCTGGCTGGGCGGAGCTGCTCCCCCTCACCCCTGCCCCAGGGGTGCTCTCCCTTCAGCTCCTCCCCCTCAGCCCTGCCCCAGGGGTGCTCTCCCTTCAGCTCCTCCCTGCCCTTCTTTTTAAACCCCTCTCTTTTAATCGTACTTGCACGCACATTATCAAGGGGCCCGCCCCCTTCTGCTTCTTCCACCAATCGTCTGCAGTGGAGGGCGGAGACTCGTCAGCCACCGCAGCAGGCCTGTGCAGGCGGACTCAGTCCAGAGCTACTGTCCTTTTTCCGCCCTGTTGAGACTTAGTTGCCGTTGCTTCCCAGCCTAAGGAACTGCACCCAATGCAACGAACTGGCAGCCATTTTGGACCTCCTTCCGTCTCCCCTCACGCTTTGCTTTTAAACTGCGTTCGCTGCAGTCTGGTCGAGCCACTCCACCTGGGACATTTTAACAGAACCAGCCGGGCCCGTCTTTGAAGGCGTCGTCATCCAGATGCACGCCACATTGGAACTAATCACTGACGCCACTATTGTTTTGTTGTTTTTATTTTTTAACAATTAGGACCGCTGCACTGGACTCTGTAATAAAGCAGGTCGCTGGACGCACACTTTGCAGCGTCCGTAGAGAGGTGGACCCTGGCTTCTACTTCCCCCCAAATTCTGGTTCTGTAAGACTATAAACCCTGCAGCCATCTGGCCCAGAAAAAGACCACACAGGAATTTAAGATTGTATATTTTGTCAATAGTTTCTTTAAATGTGCTAATATCAGTGTTGCTTTAAAAATATATAAAATGCACAGGGGTACCTCCTGTTGTCATTATTTATGTTCACTATGTTTTTTAATTTTTTAAACTTGTAATACTGAAGGATGTAGCACTCTTGACTACAGAAAGGTATGCTGCACAGATTCTCACAATCTGAATGAAAATGTTGGATAACAAAACTGACAATCGGAAGGTTAAATAAAACCCATTGGCTTCTTTGATATGGCCCTTTATGGCTAATATGGAACTGCTGTATGTGGCCAATTGTAAAACTACAGGATTTGTTAACACTATTTCTATGTTGCAAGTTATTGAAAAGATAGGACTTGATGCAATGTATTTTTGTAAAATGCTTTTCAAACTATTTTGTAATCGTTACGGGAGGGACAACATAGGGTGTTATTGTTTTTATATCATTTTGTTTCATTTTTGTCTTTGCATAAGATCAATAAACTGCCATTGAATATGTTGAAATAAAATAAATTAATTTTGAGAGACCTTGTAATTCATGTTGCTTTTTAAAAAAAAGACACTAAGGACAAGGCATTCTGTAATTGTGGCTGTTCTAATTAAAAGTTCCTACAAGCCACTGGTGCTTGATTTTGATTGCTTCCTCTTTAATTGGTACCAAAAGGCCATTTTCCAAATCTGCCTTTTATTTAGTTATTTTTACCCATTTATTTGCGATGTAGACCCAATCCAACTCCAAGCTCCAACAAAAGAATAGATTGATTAGATTCTATTTGCAGTTGAAAATTTAAAATTTTCAAATGCAGTACAGGGCAAGTAAGAACCACATATCCTCCAATCCGAAGCTGTTCACCTGTAAGCCCATTTATTTGTATAGCACATTTTGCACAAAAATTTCAGTACAACATGCTTCACACACATTAAAGAATATAAGCATAACAGTAAAACCATAGTTAAATGTACAACCGTGGTAGTAAAAGAGGGCAATGGAATAAGGCTCAGAAGGTAAAGATAAAAGCAAACTCGCACACAAGCTGTTATGTAAAAGCAAGGCTAAAAAGCAGTTTGAGTCTGTTTATAAATATCAACCGTTTGTGCTGTTATTCAGGTAGGCTGTTCCAGAGTCTGCAGCCAGAGGAAACTGAAGCCACCTTTCCGTACAAGCAGTTTTACCGAATACCTTTTGGATTTAACATTCAGTCCTTCGATATTTTTTCATGTTACTGGTATGTGTGTTTAAATGCTTCCTTGTTCATTTAAAATGCGCAGCTTTAAGACTGCACAATAAGTCCTATGTGCCACCGCACAGCTCAGCAACGGCTCTACCGAATACAGAGATTGATCCAGCCAAGAAATGTGTTGAACTGCCATTTTTAAAAACTTGGCTTGGCTGTTACCATTTTGAGCCAGAAGTAATCAGTTTTAAAATAGACTCCTGCTACCACGCCTTGGCACAACTTTCAAAAAAACAAGAACAGGGTGTGAGTTCTCTTGTATGTTAGCAAGTGATATTTATAGTTATCTGCATAAACGTGACATGGCAGTAGTCTTTTTTGTTTTTTTTTACCAAAAATGGAAATGACTGCATTATATCTAGCATTTTAATACAAGTATGTTAATACATGAAATGTTAACATTTCATTGTCAATGTAATTCCTGAAAACTTTTGTTTATTTTCATTTTATGTAACCAGCAAGCTTTGCAGAGACAATGGGATTTGTTAGCTGGTCAGATGTACAGACCCAGTTTTTTTTTTTTCTTGGAATTTGACCAGAATAAAAAAGGTTAACACCTACTCTCTCAATGTGCCATGGGATCTTTAATGTCCACAGTTGTTCTGGACCTTGGTTTAACATTGCATCCAAAAGACTGCAACTTATACAACACAGTGTCCCATTAGTGTGCTAGGGAATTGGAGTTCCGTTTGATCCATAGGGAACAGTGCCCCCTACTGGTTCACACCTTTTTCAGTAGTTTCATTCTCTGACAAGTCACTCTGCTGCAAAAAAGGCTGGCAAGCAAGACAACACTTTCAGCAGGAACTTCGTTTTCCCACGTCTCCCAACCAAGCATGAACTCGTCCTAACCTGTTTTATAATATTATACAGATGTTCTCAGTGAACCGAATTCATTTATTTTCAAATAGTTCTGGGCCATTCATTACACTGCAAAGTCATCTTGTCCTTAGTTCAACATGTTTGGCAGAGCAAATTATGTCATTGTTCAACTGAAAGTGTTACATCCAACACCTCTATAAATACACATGAAATGAGAAGGCTAAACGGGTTCCTTTTACATGCACTTATTCGAATATTCAAAATGTTACCCTGAGTAATGGACTGTATGCGGCTATATCCCCTGGTGAACCTCGTAAATATTGGTTGACAGCTGAGTAATCTTTAAAAAAGTTATTCAACCGCATTAAAAGTCCATCTCTTAGTAGACCTCAACTGGATCGTCTCCTGCCTCTCATTTTGGCTGTTTTTGGATCTTCGGAAAACTTTGTGCGAAACTAACAAATATGTTCAAATTATTATGCTAAATAATGGCCTATGGCTGTAGCTGCTATGTAGTGCCAACTTGTTTGCATTGAAAACACCGGTATTTCCAGCGTGACAGCTATAAATTGCATGAATATAAAAATAAGATCCATATCTATGGTTGCATGGATAACGATCTCTGTGCGAACGAACTGCAAGCGCCTCATTTGAATTATTATTTTATTTTTTATTGCTACCCAGGTGATGGACATTTTCCTATGGACAACACCCTAGTAGCCCTTCTCCAGGAGCACCGAAGTAAATTGGGGAGAACTACGGCAAGCCGGAAGGATCGGCTCAGTTTTTTATCGTTTTCTTAACACTCACTCTTCCCAGTGACGCGGTGTGGTTGGTCTGAGCAGCTTGGAACAAACAATGATGTCGGAGCAGGAGGCTCTGAAGTGCTCCAGCGCAAGGAACCGCGGGGGAGTACAGCGGGTTGAAGGGAAACTGCGAGCTAGTGTGGAAAAGGGGGATTACTATGAAGCGCATCAGATGTACCGTACCTTATTCTTTAGGTGAGTCTTAATCACGTTGATAAGCTGCAAATTAAAAATAAATGTTCTAGCGGCTCTGGGGCCTGTGTTTCCAGATCTTTCTGCCTGTCAACCAAACTTCCGTTGGCCCGGCCTTTTGCCAAGTGGGATTGGTTGACTGCCGACAATTCTCCGCCTCCTGTAGCCAGTCTTACTTTCTGATAGCTCTTACCCTCTGTCAATCACTCGTATGTGTCTATCTATGGTTGTTTGACCGTTTCCGAATTGCTACTACCTGGAAATTGTGGTTAGCTTAGCGAACGTTAGCTTGCTGTATACAGATATTGAGATAATAAACGTAGCTAACATTATTACTGTGTTTGTCATAATAAACTTGGCCAACAAGGTCACTGCGGTCATCCTCTTTGAGGTTTAAAGTCCCCTGGCAGTGGGAACAGCGAGCTAGCATTGCCAGTCAGCTTGCTGTGTAGTGCTATAGCTAGCTCGCGATCTGATTGATTGCACACTTGGAAGCCAACGTTAGCTAACTAGATAGTTACAGCTAACACTAGCGGGCTAACAGCGAGAGGATGTCTGACCACTGAATTTAACTGTTCATAAGGGTTTCCAAATTGTACCTGAACATAATTAGTCAGGAAATTCTCACGTAAAATTCCTTATACAACTTAAATAAATATTACAATGGACTGGTTAACGTTAGGTCAACCACTGATAAAAGCCAATAGCTAGAATTTAAGGCTAGCTAGCTAGCTACAATGCATCCAGGCCACATATTCCAATTCAGTTTTCCTTAACTTGACACTCGGAAAGCATCTAAGGTGTATTGCTGTACACCTTGTGTCTTTGCAGCATTTTGTAAAAGCTTTAAAGTTCTCTGCCAGCAAGCGACCCGAATACACTAAAACATTAGTAAGTTAGCTAAACCATCAGAGTAGCACTTTGTAGCATTAGCTATGATCCAGTTAGCGTGAACAGAGACGTTGGTGTAACGCTCATTGACTAACATCGCTAGCAAAGCAGAATCTAGAAAATCACATTCAATCGTGTTAAGTGCTCAAGAAAACCGTCCTCCCAACAAGTGGGTCCTAACCTATTTTGATACAGTCTATGGTCCTAACTAGGTGTGTGAAGTTTGATCGGGATAGATATACACAGAAATACTCAATTTGCTACTTCGGAAACGTCGGGACTTAGGTTATCTTAAGTACCATAAGCTTGTTAAAATGACTGGCCTTATTGGACACTGATAAGCCTTCTGAAGCAAGGCAAGTTTACAGCAATAATTTAGCCATGCTATCTTTCATTTTTGTGAATGTAGATGGCAAAAAATGTAGCTAAACAATCTTGCTACCGTCAAAGACCCACGTGAATTACGGCGAATTTGTCCTTCGCACACCTTCGCACATGTTGAATTTGGTTTAGTCTTATGTAGCATCGTAATTGCATCATATCAGTCTGATCTTGCTTTGTGCCTTTTGTGCCAGAACGCAACATTTCTTTGCACTATATTTTGCTTATTCCCAATGGTGTATTTTGCCAAAGATTTGCCTGTGGGTAGTAAAGAAAAATTAACGTTCACAGTATAATTCCTCAAGTCATGGCTTACCTCAGTATTTCAGGTTTCAAAATGCGAAGATTTAAAAAATAAAATAAAAAAACAATATTTGATTGGCGAGTGAACCTTACAGGACACATCTCAGCAGTGACCAGCTGGTTATCCCCGGGCTAAATCTGAAATATTGAGTAACTGCACTGAAATCCTTCAGAAATTGTGTGTAGTGCATGAATCGACAGACATGGTTACAGTTAATGGTATGAGCGTCTACATAATTCAGAGGGGAGCGAGGCTGTTCACAATTTTCAGTGGTGCCAGGCCATTATGAAATGACTTCCTATCTGCCTGACCTTGAAGCCAACATTCCAAGGTGTACAGAACAAAAAAAAAAAGTATTGAATTATCTCTAGAAAAAAAGTTATGGGCTTTTGAATCCATTGGGGTTGACGAACTTGAACAGATGTACTTTCCCCCTGATTCTATCCTATAACAATAGTCTTACTGAGCAACTGTTATTAATAAAGTATGAATAAATAGCATTTTTATAATGATGATATGAAAAGGCATCCCAGTAGAGTGAATGGTTTAGGATAAAAAGCCACAGAATTATTTTGACAAGGTATTCAAAAATCTCTCGATTCTCATTCGGCATGAGTACTAGGCTGAATCAAAATAATTTTTTGTTTTTTGTTATAACCCTATTATACCACCAAAAATGATACCTACGCAAAACATTTTCAGTAATTTTTACCTGGAAATGTACTGAAAATACAAGGTTTGGTTACAGCAAACAAACAATTATGTAAGGCCAGCCTAATTGTTGCTTTTCACATCATGATGTAATTATTTAATTAAGATTTAAAATTGAATTATATGATTAGAGTTCATTTTAAAAGAATTTAGGTTACATTGGAAAAAAATTTCACATTGCATCCACTTTCATCAATTGAAAACTTTATCTATTTAAAGTGGTGCAGGCCCAATTATAAAGCTGCATAAAACCCTTGAAACTATGTGAAAAAGTGTTCCACTGTTGCCAAAATATATTTAAATACATTAATTGATGCAAATAACTGATGTATAATGGCTGCCTGAATAGACAAGTGAAAATGTGTCCCTCAGTTACTATGACCATCTGACTTTAAACCTCGCCCCATAAAAATTGAGCAGCACAAGTGGCTTACCATTTTGCATGATCATATTTAAGTGGTAATAGTACAATATGAAAGAGAAAGATAACCCTTTTCACCACAGGAACTGTATGATATGCATGTCTGAAAAAAGTGTTAAAAACAGACGTTAATTTTGGGTCCCTCCATTGCCGCCCTGTTTTTTAAAAATAAATTTTACCCCCATGAAGTTGTTTGCCCCCAAACCTTTTTCCCTCAGTTTGTAGTCTAAGGTTGCTTTTATATAATACCAGTTGTTATTTTACTCAGCCTTGGATAGAACAGGAGTACTAGGGCAAAATACAGCAAAAGTGTCCCTCTGTTACCGCTTGGCCTGGCCCAGTGGTTTTAGAGCTTTGCAGTCTGTTATTTGGGGTTGTGCAGGGAGGCGTGTCTGGGGGATTCCATGCTGAAGCTGTATCTGTGTAAAAAGCCATTCAGTGGCTGTTGTTACCCCTACGCTAAGTGTCCCATCATGCACTGGAGCAGCCCAGGTGAACATGCTTCCTCTGCTCCTACAGCTTCTGATGACAGAGCCTCTCTTTTAATTCTGTCTCCAGTGTGTGGTATTCTCTTGGGGGCACTGGCAGGTTAATCATAAGTTGCCGACCTGCAGACTAAATAAAGATCAGTATGTATTTCAGTTACAAAAGCACTACTCTACATCATACCTTTGTACGCCCAACCCATCTACGTCATAGTTCCGATCATCTGCTCTTTCAGTCCTTGATTAAATTCAGGGCACCAAGAGTAAGAACTGAGGTAGGTAAGGAAGCTTTCAACTTACTGGCAGAAAACGCTCCTTCTTGAGAGGTAAATCAAGAATTCAGGAAGCAATGTGGGAAGTGTGTAAGTGTTTTGAACTTCTGACACTCTTTGTTGTTATTCTGTATCATTGATGTATGTTATTGAATAATTCTTTGTATTAAGTTTTCCTCTTGGCCAAGTCAGCCTTATGAAAGAGATTGTATATCTCAATTGGACTTCCTGGTTACATAAAGTTTGAGAACTGTTGTGCCGGAACATTCTGTTATTTTTGTGTCTCAGTTGTGGTAAAGAAAAAAAGATCACGTTAAATTTTTGTTTTGTTTTTATTTTGAATGTGGCACTCTTGGAAATACCTCAGCTCAAGACAGTCCACCTGAAATAGAACATTTCAAACTCCACTCCTGAAGTGTATGCTGGTTTACATTGTGCTTTAGCACTTAGCCTAAGTGCTTACTTTAAGTCATTGATGGGCTAAAGAGTCCAGTCACCTGGTTTCCAAGGCCTTAACTGACTGCTGCTTGTAAGGATATCCACAAGAACCTGCAGATGCTGTGGTCCTCCAGGACTGGAGTTAAACCTGCAGATTCTGTGGCCCTCCAGGACTGGAGTTAAACCTGCAGATGCTGTGGCCCTCTAGAACTGGAGTTAAACCTGCAGATGCTGTGGCCCTCTAGAACAGGAGTTAAACCTGCAAATGCTGTGGCCCTCTAGAACTGGAGTTAAACCTGCAGATGCTGTGGCCCTCTAGAACTGGAGTTAAACCTGCAGATGCTGTGGCCCTCGAGAACTGGAGTTAAACCTGCAGATTCTGTGGCCCTCGAGAACTGGAGTTAAAGCTGCACATGCTGTGGCCTTCCAGGACTGGAGTTAAACCTGCAGATGCTGTGGCCCTCGAGAACTGGAGTTAAACCTGCAGATTCTGTGGCCCTCTAGAACTGGAGTTAAAGCTGCACATGCTGTGGCCTTCCAGGACTGGAGTTAAACCTGCAGATGCTGTGGCCCTCTAGAACTGGAGTTAAAGCTGCAGATGCTGTGGCCTTCCAGGACTGGAGTTAAACCTGCAGATGCTGTGGCCCTCCAGGACTGGAGTTAAACCTGCAGATTCTGTGGTCCTCCAGGACTGGAGTTAAACCTTCAGATTCTGTGGTCCTCCAGGACTGGAGTTAAACCTGCAGATTCTGTGGCCCTCCAGGACTGGAGTTAAAGCTGCAGATGTTTGACATCCCCCGTTTTTAGTTTTTTGTCTGCCATCAGAGATTTTAGAAGGATTTCTCACCGTCGTCTCCCTGTTGGTCTCAGGAGAAGCTTGTCTTTAGCTGAGCTCTGAAGCTTGTGTTAGCAGTAGCACTCACTGATGTCCCCTACCCTCTCCTCTCCACTTGTGATGCAGGTATATGTCACAGGCAAAGCATATGGAGGCCAGAGAGCTGATGTACAATGGGGCTCTACTCTTCTTCAGTTATAACCAGGTAGGAGATTTACTGCCATTTATTGATGTTGTTAATAATAACAGCAGCAATAAGAACAATACCAATACTACTGCTAGTGCTACTGCAGCTACTAGTGCTACTGCTACTACTAGTGCTACTGCAGCTACTACTACTACTGCTAGTACTACTACGACTACTACTAATACTGCTAGTACTATTACTACTGCTACTACTAATGCTGCTAGTACTACTACTATTACTGCTATTGCTGTTACTGCTATTACTACTACAAATAATAATAATGACAATTATGATTTATTAATAATACATATAATAGTAAACTTTATTAATATAGCATCTTTTATTTCAAGCCCTAAGTGCTTCTCAAAAAATATTAAAGGAATATAAATACACATACTGTATGAGGAAATAAAAATAGTTCCTAATTGCACACAGTATTGTTCCACATCTCTCCTGTGTTGTATCTGAGCTTTGAAAAAAGCGCTTTGTGAATTAAATGTATTATTATTATTATTATCATCCCCTGCTACACAGACTCAGTGTGTGCTCTCTGTGGTGCAGCGGATAGACCAGGGAGCTGGAATGTGATTGGCTGTAATGCTCCGCTGTGGCACTGTTGTGTGAAATGCCATGTCTGTCGGGGTCACGGGGTAACAGAGTGGAGGGCTGACCTGTTGCACGTCTCGCTCACAGCAGAACAGCGCGGCAGACCTGTCCATGCTGGTGCTGGAGTCCCTCGAACAGTCCGACACAAAGGTAGCAGATGACATTTTAGGTGAGCTGATTTTCTGCTGCGGGACCACCCTGGGGGTGTGGATACAGTTCCTTTGGGTTTATAGCCTGGGTTCTCAACAGGGGGTCCGTGTACCCCTGAGGGTCATTGAAGGTGCTGCAGGGGGTCTCTGTACAGACCTGATATGCAATGACTATATATAGCCTAGATTTGGGGGAAAATATACATGTATTTAAAAACATTTTTTTAATTTATGGTGGGGCTTCCCAGGATTATGGGACTAGTCTGGTCATTGGGAGAGGGTAGTGCGGTGGTAAGGGAGAGGGTAGTGCGGTGGTAAGCAAATTATACTCGTAAGTGAGAGCATGCAGGTTCAAATCTCAGGTGCGTCATAACCTTGGGTATGTGTTTGGGCCGGTACTGCAGAGCACCTGGCCAAGCTTTTTAGCCAGATGGACCCCAACTCCCCCGAGCGGGTGGCCTTTGTGTCCCGGGCGCTCAAGTGGTCCACGGGGGGGTCTGGGAAACTGGGACACCCCAAACTGCACCAACTGCTGGCTGTGACATTGTGGAAAGGTATGTGACGAAACGGGGGCGGGGGGAGATACTGACACGAGAGCGACATGGCTAGCGATTGTGCTCGCTAACGTGATAGCCATTCCTCTGCGTACTGTAATATAATACTGTAATATGCTATAAGCAGCATTCATTTTTATTATTCACTGGTTCCTGGGTGATTACTGTAGAATTTATTGTAAAAAATAGCTGTATATCTGAATAACATAACATGTAACGTGTGTCAAAGCTTCATTAATATTATTATTAGAAAAAAAATTTTCCCCGCCCCACAGAACAGAACTACAGTGAGTCGCGATACCACTTCCTGCACTCGTCAGATGGAGAGGGCTGTGCCCAGATGCTGGTGGAGTACTCGGCCTCACGCGGCTTCCGCAGCGAAGTGGACATGTTTGTGGCGCAGGCCGTCTTACAGTGAGTGGCCCCTGTATTTCAGTAGAGTCTTACAGTGAGGGGCCCCTGTATTTCAGTAGAGTCTTACAGTGAGGGGCCCCTGTAGTGTGTCTCAGTAGTCTTACAGTGAGGGGCCCCTACTGTGTGTCTCAGTAGAGTCTTACAGTGAGGGGCCCCTACTGTGTGTCTCAGTAGAGAGTCTTACAGTGAGGGGCCCCTGCTGTGTGTCTCAGTAGAGAGTCTTACAGTGAGGGGCCCCTGCTGCGGTGTATGTGTTTCAGCAGGGCGCCTGTAGCTTAGCTCTGCTCACCACTTTGTGTTCCTTTTTCATGCTTCCTCTCATGACATTTATTCTTTTTTTATGTTGGTTGCCTTCCTTCCTTCCTTCATCGCTCACTCTGTCTCCGCCCCCTTTCTCTCTCTTTCTCTTTCTCTTTCTCTTTCTCTTTCTCTCTCTCTCTCTCTCTCTCTCTCTCTGTGCAGGTTCCTCTGTCTAAAGAACAAAAGCAGTGCGTCGGTGGTGTTCAGTACCTACACGCAGAAGCACCCGTCGATAGACAAGGGCCCGCCCTTCGGTCAGCCCCTGCTCAACTTCATCTGGTTCCTGCTGCTGGCGGTGGACGGGTGAGTGGTGCACCATGGGAGAATGAGAGAGACAGAGACAGACAGAGACAGACAGAGACAGACAGAGACAGACAGAGACAGAGACAGAGACAGAGACAGAGACAGAGACAGAGACAGAGACAGAGACAGAGACAGAGACAGAGACAGAGACAGAGAGAGCTTGTGCCGTTAACACAGTGCTCACTTTTCGCCTGTCTCGTGTGAACAAACACTAGCCTGGATACACTAGTCAGCTTTGCACTCCAGGCGTACCTCCGCCCACAGATATACACTTATCAATATGACGCTGACCCTGGCCTTCAGACAGGGCTCTCATATACGCACGGAATATGACGCTGACCCGGGCCTTCAGACAGGGCTCTCATATACGCACGGGATATGACGCTGACCCTGGCCTTCAGACAGGGCTCTCATATACGCACGGAATATGACGCTGACCCGGGCCTTCAGACAGGGCTCTCATATACGCACGGGATATGACGCTGACCCTGGCCTTCAGACAGGGCTCTCATATACGCACGGAATATGACGCTGACCCGGGCCTTCAGACAGGGCTCTCATAGATGCACGGCGCAGCTGGGAAAGATCTCTGCTCTTCCTTTAATTGCATTCCTCAGAGGAACAGAGGGGGGAGGTGAATGTGAGGTCATAAATCGCCGTTTATCGCTGCTCTTACCTTCCTGAGTCGCCGTGCATGGTACCTAATCGACTGTGTGGAGCTCTTCAGAACAGCTGGCTTCCTTCAGTCATACTCATAAATATGTTATAGATTTATAGAATCAATAGTTTTGTTTTTTTTGTCCTTTAGAGATTTTTTGTGGTTGGCTCCTGAAGAGCTATGTGTGATTTGCATTGTGTGTGTGTGTTTCAGGGGGAAGTTAACAGTCTTCACAGTGTTGTGTGAGCAGTACCAGCCATCGCTGAAGAGGGACCCCATGTATAACGAGGTGGGGAGGATCTGCTGCCGTGTGTTTCAGCAGCGATGCACTCTGATTGGCTGACGTTGTCGAGCAGTGCTGATTGGAGCACTCACTCTGAGTGAATCCACGTGTTGGATGGAGAGTATTCTAATGAGCTCTCAGTAAAGGCCTTAACACACTGGCCGCCATTAATTTGTTACGCCCCCGGTGTGCAAAGGCCTTAACTCTCCTTCCTTTCCCTACATGTTCCCCTCTGTTCCTGCATTAGTACCTGGACAGAATAGGACAGCTTTTCTTTGGAGTGCCACCCAAACAGTCCTCATCCTATGGTGGCTTATTGGGTAAGTGGGGCCGTGCGCTCGGGGTGGGGTCAAAGACGCGCTCGATAAAAGCTTCTTCGACGGGCGTGCGAACGGGGTTTTTCAGCTGGGAGTCAGAGCGAGTCTGAGAAATGCTAATTTGAACGCAAATAGCATCACTTCACCCGAGTACATAGTACATTCTTATTGTACTGTCATGATTGGCGGTACTATTCTGTGACTCGTTGATGTGAATCAGTCATGATTGGTTCCTGTGGAGAACAGTCTTTTGATTGGTTCATAGTCCATTATTGGCTGTAAAGGTTGGCTACACCCTATTTTGGGGTTCATGAAGTCTCACTTTCCCACCCCTCTCAAATTCACTCTGCTTGCATTCAGCAATGTGCTCATGTTCGGTCATATTTGTACTTCCAGGTCCCTGGGGGGGGGGTCCAGTCGGTTAGGGGTCAGCGTTCATCGCTTCTGTGAACTGCAAGCTAGTGTCACATATGAAAGGTCTTCCTCCGACTCCGGTCTGTGCGAGCTTAGCTGAAGTCTGCCGTGTGAAAAGACACAGATGTGCGACACCACATACATTTCGGAGGAAACTGTGGATGACTACACTCTCCCGAATAGGCAGGGAGGGATTGTGCATGAACACGGCTGTGCTTGCAGAGGATTGGACATTCCAAATTAGGGTGGGAATTGGACATGCTCAGCTCTACGTTGGGCGCAAAATAAATAAATAAATTAAAAAAATTAAAAAATACTTCTTTTTTTTTTAAAGAAGTTATTTGTACTGGGTCCTGCAGGAGGAATAAGCTTTAACTCTGAGGCATTGTGGGTAATGAATGCCCTGTGAAACCCAGTGGGATTATAGCAGATGGTCAGCTGCACAGTCTTAACATTGAAAAGCCCTGTTTCTCTGCTATTGAAACTGAAAACCTCTGTTTTGAAGCAACTTATGAATATTCATGAAGGTGTGTGGCCAAGGTCAATACTGCGCCAGTAGATGTTCTGTCCTTGGGCATGCCTATTCATGAATATTTATAAACTGTAATATAGCAGAATAAACCTACCAACCGGAAGGAGAACAGAAGCTGGTCATCTGGGTAGTCTATACAAGCGGTGTCCAATCTTAACTGAAAAAGGGCCAATGTGGGTGCAGGCTTTTGTTTTAGCCCAGCACTAAGACACCTGACTCAACTAATTAACAAATTGTGGTCTTCAATTAAGACCCTTCACAAAGCTGGATTACTGGGTTAGCTGGATAACTGCACTGAGTAAAACCTGGAACCTACCCATATCTGGAACATGGACTTAAGCCAAAAGAGTTGTTCTGGATTTTACTCAGTGCAGTTATCCAGCTAACCCAGTAATCCAGCTTTTTGAAACACCCTCCCCCCCCAGTCTACACAGTATATAACCTGTGGTTATAGCCCCCGGGAGGGGGTCTGTCCGCTCAACCACACATTGGCCATCTTCCATTTCCCAGGAAACCTCCTGAACAGCCTGATGGGGTCCGGAGAAGAGGAGGAGGGCGAGGAGGCGCAGGAGGACAGCAGCCCCATCGAGCTGGACTGAGGGTCAGGGGACGGGCAGCCAGGGGCCACAGCTAGGGGCCCCACGACAGCAGGGCGACTGGTCACCACACCCAGGCCCAACACATCCAACCCAGAACCATGAAGCAGAACCCCCCCACTCCCAGCAGCCATCGGCCCACCCCACTCCCAGCAAACAGCCCATCCCACTCCCAGCACCACCTGGACTGGGCCTCATTGGAAAGCCAAAAAAAAAAAGAAATCCAAACAAAAAAACCTTTTTTTTTCTTTTTTTTGAATTAATGATAATTATTTTATTTTAGGTTGTTTTCTTTTTTTACATGTTTCTCCCATGTTTCTTGGGACTTTTTAGTTCTGTCGTATGTTTGGTTTGTGAACGGGAAACAAAGGGGCAGGGGAGCAGCTAGAGTTTTTTTTTTTTTCCCGGACTTTTCCTTCTCATCTTACAGGGACGAACCGAAAGGCTCGAACACCAAAAAGCGTTTGGTGTTTGTTTTTGTTTTTTTGACATTTCACACACGCAGCACTCCACTGGCAGCTGGGTGCGTCTGGGTGTGGCACGCCCCCCTCTGTTCCATTGGAGCACCTCTCTGTTTTTTGGGGAGGAGGGGACACTGACCAGGCCTGTGGGCCATCTTCCAGTGGTTGGGCAGTAATTGTATTAATAATAGTAATGGTAATAACTTATACTCCTTGTAAATGTATATTGACATCTTCAACACTTAGATGGGGTGGGGTGGGGGAGGGCACAGGGAGGGGGGGGCGGTTGTTGGACTGCGTAGGTAGTTGTTCACTTGGAGATGAGTCTGAGTGCGGTTAAAACTGGCATGTGTGTGACCAGGCTTGACCCCTGCTCTGTTACTTTGGTGAAAGTGTACGTGTGCACAAGTGTGCAAGGTGCGTGAGTGTGTGTGTGTGTGTGTGTGCGTGTGTGCGTGTGTGCGTGTGTGTGTGTGTGTGTGCGTGTACAGGTCTGTCTGTACAGGTGTGTTGCTGGACCACATCAGCATTTATGTAAGTGATTGTGTGTGGCATGCTCCTATGAATGCACCTAAATTCCAGCGTTGCTGCTAGCTTGCGGTCGTCATTCGCTCGCCGCCCTCCTCTACGTTCTTCAGTTGAGGTTGTTTTGCTTTTCTTTTTTTATCCAGACCTTTTTGGATGAGCTGAGAAAGTGTGGAATTAAAAGGAGTAATTTGCCAGCCCCATTCACACCTTTATGCCTCTGGGGTTCTTACACCTGCCCGTCAAGGAGAGCAGTAAATTATTCCACTGGCCTCGGCCTCGTATCACTGCCGAGCATGTAAAAAAACCTGCTGTTTCTCCGTTTAGTTTTAGTTCTTCCAAACAGAATGTGAACACCTCGCAGTTTGATGCTGAGATAAAATGTAACGAAAAATTCTCAGTATCAAGCCAGACAAAGGCTGGTCTCTGAAGCTCCGCCAATGTAATGGATCGATCCGTAAAAATTCAGTATTCCAGAGGGGGGAAGCCTATGCTTGTGGATTTCTAAAACATGCTGTTTTAAAAGAAAAAAAAAAAAGTGTGGATTTTAAAGCTAGAACTTCTGGTAAAGGTTTGTGTGTGTGTGTGTGTGTGTGTGTGTGTGTGTGTGTGTAAATATTGTTATGTCTCCAATAATTCTGAGGACATGCCCTTAACACATTAGGACCTGGGACTCTAGAATCCTGGTCCGGAACATTCAGCTGCACCCTGGAGTTGTTATTGGTCGAGATGTGAATGACATCACAATAAAACTATCTGACACTACTTAAGTCTGATGAGAAGAGTGTAATGTGTTGAATAGTCATGTTTCTGTTTGTCAACCAAAACAAAACCTCTCTCAACAAAACCTGGACAGTTAGGCTAATGACATTAGCCTGGAATGTATTCCTACGTGTCAGAGCCGTGTATGCAGAACGTTTGATGAGGAGTGAACGCGTGCAAAGTGACTTTGAAAGCTTACAAACCAGCATGTCGGTCCCCCCCCCCCCATTTTTGATAACTTGATTTGGAATGCCAAGGGGTTGTTTGTTAAATGATTTACTAAATAAGGAAATAAATGTTATGGCTGATGGGTGTGTGCTGTTGGGTATTGTGTTTGGGTAGTAACGCTGGGTCGCTGTGTGAATCGCTGTGCACATTGCAGTCGGGTTCTGTTGCAGTCTTCTGCTGTCAGCAAACCCGTTTGTTTTTATTTTTGGTGTTAACCGTTTATTTATATCTGGCCTCTGTTTCTGTTTTACATTTGAATTTGAATGCAGCTTCCCCCCCCCCAAACTGTTCAAAAATACTTTTAAGCACAAAACTGTGCTGTTCAGTATTCCTGTCTGTGGTGCATCTCAGCAGTTAGGGAAATGTAGTTCAGCTTGGTCATTGAAGGACCACAGGGCCTAATGGACTCCAGGTCTGTTAGGTCCTGAGCACTGTTACAGGGTGTGAAATTAACTCCCGTCACCAGCCAAATGCTGGTAAGAGTTTTACTCTAGCAGCTACTTTGGCCGGTAACCAACCAGGTTGTGTTATATTGTAAAAGGTAATGTGGCTGGTAAAATGCTGCAAATGGCTGATTTTTAGAATCCACAAACCACTCTGGTTAGTGGATGAAAGTTAATTTCATACCCTGGCTGTTAAATGAACATGGTCTAATTTACTCCGAGCAGCCTCACTGTAATGGAGCAAAACCAGGACTGACGGGAATGAACCCCACCCTCTGAATTTAACCAAATAAATGAAAATCCCTCACGTCCTCCAGCGCTACGGTTCTGACATTACTGCTTCTTCCTGCCGCCATTCAGAGAACGAGTCATTTAAAACCGCCAGAAGGGTCAAGTCATGCCTCCACATCCAATCCTTCTTTGATGTATGGTAGAGATGATTTATTTGTACAAAGATAGGGTTGAAAAATCACATGCATACATACACAAGTACACAAATAACTGAAGAGTGGGAGAGCAGAGAGCGGGGTTAAGCTGGTGCATCTACAATAATACACTCTTAACACTGATTAGCAGCCACTGCTAGTCCTTTGTTACTGGCTGTGATTGTGTTGCATGACGACTGGGACCCTGTGCATCTGTGCTGGGATTTAGTTCAAGGGAGAGTTTGTGGAGGATGATGCTGGGATTGGAGCTGCAGCCCTGGCGGTATGTGGGATTGGAGCTGAAGGCCTGGCGGTATGTGGGATTGGAGCTGAAGGCCTGGCGGTATGTGGGATTGGAGCTGAAGGTCCGGCGGTATGTGGGATTAGAGCTGAAGGCCTGGTGGTATGTGGGATTGGAGCTGAAGGCCTGGCGGTATGTGGGATTGGAGCTGAAGGCCTGGCGGTATGTGGGATTGGAGCTGAAGGCCTGGCGGTATGTGGGATTAGAGCTGAAGGCCTGGTGGTATGTGGGATTGGGAGCTGCAGCCTCGGCGGTATGTGGGATTGGAGCTGCAGCCTCGGCGGTATGGGCACAGGCTGTGCAGACGCAGTTCAGGCCCTGGACTGCAGGGAGAGCCGTTGAGCCATCTCAGAGAAGTGGCTCATGTAGGGCTGCAGGCCCTGGTGTTTGATGTACTCCAGGGTGCGCACCTGCCAGAGGCACACACAGATGGTCAACTTTATACGCTGTTTGTATTTCTGTGTGTGTATTTCTGTGTGTGTGTGTGTGTGTGTGTGTGTGTGTGTACTCTCACCGAGGTGCGTGTATCACAGTAGCCGTGTGTGTGTGCGTGTGTGTGTGTACTCTCACCGAGGTGCGTGTATCACAGTAGCCGTGTGTGTGTGCGTGTGTGTGTGTACTCTCACCGAGGTGCGTGTATCACAGTAGCCGTGTGTGTGTGCGTGTGTGTGTGTACTCTCACCGAGGTGCGTGTATCACAGTAGCCGTGCTTGTGGCTCAGGTTCCAGAGGTTGACTGCCAGCTGGTTGAGTCTGTTGTTACGCAGATCCCCATGGGCAAGCAGGCAGCCGAACAGAGAGAACGCCAGACTACCCTGTCTGCGCACGCCCTGAAACACACACACACACACACACACACACACACGCACACGCAGACACACGCAGGAACAGTCAGGGAGAGGTGCACGTACCCCCAAACTCAGTCAAAGAGAAGCACACACAAGTGGAGAGAGACGCGTGTACAAACAGAATGAGGCTAGAAAGTTCTTTCCTTGTTTGGACCCCATGTGCAATATTTAACATAAATGCTAAGTATTAACATACAGCTACAAGTTCATTTGAATCTGTCTGTCCTACAGCTAAAGACCCAGAGATAGAAATCACACTTAATCACCTTGGTGGATACATACTGTACCTACATTGACACATCTGAAAGGATAAGTCTTGACATGATTATGGGTGGCAATGAAATTAGGTTTAAGGTTTTATTAAATGTGCACATTTATACAGCCCTGCTTCGGGAGTGTTCCAGGGGCATTTTAGGCAGCCTACAGCCTGTATTTATGCTTTTCAACAGAAGTGTCACATATCATTTCACCAGTGTGCATGCTGGCATGCTGTGTGTCTGTTAAAGTTCATCCTCCTCTCGGTTGTGTGGTTGTGTGTGTGTGTGTGTGTGTGTGTGTGTGTGTGTGTGTGTGTGTGTGTGTGTGTGTGTGTGTGTGTGTGTGTGTGTGTGTGTGTGTGTGTGTGTGTGTGTGTGTGTGTGTGTGTGTGTGTGTGTGTGTGTGTGTGTGTGTGTGTGTTAGCCTCTCACCTCATCTCTCCCCAAGGTCTTCAGGTGATCCAGCACCTGTCCAATGAGCGTCTCGCACAACTTGTTGATCTCGGCCACAAACTTTGGGTCCCCTCCATACAGGGTCTCATTAGAGTCCACTGAGAAGAGAGAGAGAGGCCCATCAGATGGCCTTCATTAACTGCACACACTTTAGTCGTCCATTTACATTACAATGCAATACTGCCATTTGGCAAACACTCCCAGATTTATTTACTAAATGACCACAAGTGCAGTATTACCCTACAAATTTTCGGGTATAATAATTTCTTATTCAAGTGTGTGTGTGTGTACCTTTAAGGATGGAGTACAGGTGCTGTCTCCTGGCTGTTTGGATGGACTGTGTGTGTGTGTGTGTGTGTGTGTGTGTACCTTTAGGTATGGAGTACAGGTAGCCCTCCTGACTCATGGCTGTTAGGAGGGGCAGGGCACTGATGTAAACGCGCACTTTGGCGTCACTGTTATCCTCCCAGGTGTAGTCCTGCACCATGTTGAGCAGCCCCCGCACCAGGTATAGCACACCCTGCTCTGGGTGGTCCTGAGACACACACCACACACACACACACGCACACACCTTATTCATCCCCGAAGGATGTCTATACCAGTGGCTACACTGCATGCATGCATGCTTTGCCAGTTGCTTTGAGTATCATTATGAAATATCAATTTTTGGGGCTTTATTGTACTTTAAACAGCAAAAGTATTGAAATGAATATAAATTATTGCCATTATGATTTATACAATATAACATAATCTATAATAATGTGAACATGAGCCCTTCCGTACTATCACACCCATGCAGACCAATGGTCACAGGGGCTTGCGAAGGGGGAACAGGAAGGGGCGGGACTAACCGGCACCACCAGCAGTGTGGACAGGAAGTTGTTGATGAAGTCAAGCAGGAAGCTCTCAGACGAGCGCAGTTTGCCCTCAACGCTGATACTGCGAGGCACCTCCGGCAAAACACTGACCGCCGCTTTCAGGAACGCATCCGCTGAGAGAGAGAGAGAGAGAGAGGAGAGAGAGGAGAGAGAGAGAGAGGAGAGAGAGAGAGAGAGATGGGGGGGGTTGTTGCTCATGTTTTTTTTTCTCCTCCATCTTGGGTATGGGGGGGATGTTTGTTGTCTGTCATTTATGCATCAATGCTTGTGCAACACAAGTGTACTTTTCATGCAAATAAAGCACATTTGAAAATGTCAAACTACTGTGCAACCATTTGCGTTAGGCCCGTAGGCCCAGCTGCCATATGCTGTGGACTCACCCTGGGAAAGACACTGGTTGGCCAGCGCCACTTGGCCAGACAGCAGGTAGAGGTTGAGCCGGCTGAAGGTGCTAGTGAGGGAAGGGATGGTAATGAAGCTGTAGGCAGCACATGCCTTCAGAGGGAGAGACACAGGAAGAATGAGAGAGGTCTAAACCAGGAGTTAGCAATGCTACGCTAATGCAGAAACTTCCAGGGAACTCATTTAGCTTCATGGAATGATGTCATTAATGTCTGCTAAACTCTCAAGACGACGCTCTCTCCAACACGTGCTGAGTGAGTGAGCCTTCACCCCACAATGGCGGTGGAACAACCATATTCTGTCATTCACTGACAAGCACGAACCACTCAAATGACTGCCTTACACTGCAATCACAGCAGGACTCATATCGCTGACACAGCACAATGGCTCTGCCCATTTAAGGGGCCTGTCTCTAGCTGCACCCCTCCCCCCATGAGAGACTGACCCTGACGAAGGCGGCTGTCTTGCGCGAGTGACTGCCCCGCATCACCCGCCGTGTTTCCATGGCGAGCTGGTTCACCGTCTGAACAGGAGACAAGTTATCACACGCATTAGGGCACGCAGCAACAGGCAATTATACCACAAGCTATTAGCTATTATTGGGTACAGTCATTATTATCATTACACTTGGAAGCCTTTATTGAAGGAGACATTTTCGTTTTCTAAATATTTCCCACTTCACGGTTAGATTTTCTGAAGCAAGTCAGCTTAGGCACTTTACCCAAGTGCACAATAACTGTGTTTATTCTCCTGAAGTCCTAAAGCTGAACCCTTCTGCCTATTGAGCTTGGTTCTGTGACCATGACGATAGACTTATAAGAATCTAAGGCTCAGAGTGCGAGGGAAATGGCTGACGTGAGGAGGTGGGCTGTGAGCACAGAACAGTGTGTGAACAGTGCAGGAGGTCCCCACAGTGTGTGTGTGTGAACAGTGCAGGAGGTCCCCACAGTGTGAGTGTGTGAACAGTGCAGGAGGTCCCCACAGTGTGAGTGTGTGAACAGTGCAGGAGGTTCCCACAGTGTGAGTGTGTGAACAGTGCAGGAGGTCCCCACAGTGTGAGTGTGTGAACAGTGCAGGAGGTCCCCACAGTGTGAGTGTGTGAACAGTGCAGGAGGTCCCCACAGTGTGAGTGTGTGAACAGTGCAGGAGGTCCCCACAGTGTGAGTGTGTGAACAGTGCAAGAGGCCCCCACAGTGTGAGTGTGTGAACAGTGCAAGAGGCCCCCGCTGTGTGAGGGTGTGCAAGGAGGGTGAACACACAGATAAGGGGGAGGGGTGGGGCAATAGAACTCACATGGATGAGCTGCACCATCACAGGCTCCAGGTTACAGAAAGTCGCCCGGGCCTCCACACAGAAGCTCAGCTGCTGCTCAAAGTCCCGGCCGAAGGACACCTGCAGGGATGTCAGAGGTCAGAGGTTACCGGAGGGATGCGCCTCATTGGTTCAGAAACACAGATGGGGGGGTGATGACTCACCATGCGGATAAAGCCGTTTATCAGCAGAGCCAGAGACCTCTTCTCATCATCTAGAGTCAGAGCACTGAGAGAGAGAGCAGGGTCAGATATACCACGCACGCACACGCACGCATATACACGCACGCACGCATGCACGCACACACAGAGCTCCTCCCACTGTAACACTCACTTGACCGAGTCGTGCATGGTCTTGCAGACGTGCAGAAGAGCGTTCAGGATGACCGGGTCACGCGTGGGCTCCTGCTGGTACCTGTGAGTGAACGCACACACACGCGCACACACACACACACACACACACACACACACACACACACACACACACACACACACACACACACACACACACACACACAAACGCACACACGCACACGCACACACACACACACACACACACACACACACACACACACACAAACAAACATACACACACACACGCACAAACACACACAAACCGTGAGTCCCAGGAATGACCAACAGCTGACAGACAGCCGGGCAGACAGACAGACAGAGCACAGGACGTTGGGGGCAGAGCTTACTTTATGAACACCTCCATGATGGAGCGACAGACCTCCACCCTCACACTGTCCTTCTGAAACATGTCCAGGAAAGGGAGGAACCTCTCCTGGGGTAGAACAAGTGAAGAGAGACCTGCGGTCACCTGCCTGGTGCGGTCAGACCCTCTAAACCACTGGTCCCCAACCCTGTTCCTGGAGATCTACCGTCCTGTGAGTTTTCACTCCAACCCTAACAAAGCGCACCTCATTCAACAGATCGAGATCTCATTAAGCAGCCGTTCAGTAGAATCTCCAGGAACAGGGTTGGGGATCACTGATCTAGACCCTGCTCCTACCACCTCCTCTCACTTTCTGCCGTAGACAGTGACACCATCCAATCGGAGAAGACTAAGAGTCACTTAAAGATTGACGTGGCATCCCACTTTCACTCACCATGGAGAAGAGCACGGAGAAGTCGTGGAAGTAGGTGAGGACTTTCCTTATGACCGACTGCAACTGTAGCAGAAACCAGAGAGAGAGAGAGAGAGAGAGAGAGAGACAGGAAAGGGGGGTCATCGTCATATCCCAGAATCCCACGCTGTAACCCAGAGCTCGCCGAACGCGTGCCGTTTACCTGCGGGTAGGCGTCCTCGAAGGCACGGTCCGGGGTCATGTGTTTGATGATGTCAGAGAGCACGGTGTTCACCTCGCGCTTCTGAGAACGAGAGGGGAGGAAGAGAGTTAAAGTACACACTGGAGTGATACACACACCCTCTGTCATACACACCGGTATTATCAAGTTCAGCTCCCGAGACACTCACAGTGAAATGGCGACAGGTGAACTCAACCCAGATCTCGGCACAGTTGATATAGTCCTGCAACGAGAGACAGGCAGCACTGTAAAGACTGTTTCATTGGTCAGGCTGCGCATCAATACTCAACACATTCAATAGAAGGCTCACCCCTCCCCCAACGACCTACAGCACTCTGTTCATTTCATTTGCAAATAAGGAAGTGAACCTTTCCACCCCCAGTTGTGGATCACAGTTTGTAGTTTGGGGCGTGATGTGGGGCAGGTTTGGGGTATGTGTCGAGGTGCAGTTCTGGTGGTGGTTGGGGTTCGTGTCGGTTGGGGCGGTCTGGTTCGTGTCGTGGTTGGGGTTGCGGGTCGAGGGGCATATCCAGGGCACGGTTGTGGGTGACGTTTGGGGTGCGGTTCAGTTGGCGTACCTGTGGGCTGCGCACTTTGGTGATCACCTTCCAGGCCTCGTTGAGGATGGGCAGCCTCTCACTCTCTGGGGGGGTCGGCACAGGCCAGACTGCGACCCAGAGACCCAAACAACAGGTGCTGTCAGAGACAGAGGGAGGGGGAGAGAGATAGATAGGGAGGGAGAGAGAGAGAGAGAGAGAGTGGGAGGGAGAGGGAGGGAGGTAGAGAGGGAGAAAGGGGTAGAGAGGGAACAAGAGAGAGAGTGGGAGGGAGAGAGGTAGAGGGATGGATAGAGGTGAAGACGGAGAGTAAGAGAAAAGGAGGGAGAGAGGGAAAAAAAAGGGAGACAGGGGGAAGGAGGAAGGGAGCGGTAGAAGGAGGGAGGTAGGGAGAGAGAGAGAGAGAGAGAGAGAGGGAGAGATGTAGAAGGATGGATAGAGGTGAAGACGGAGAGTAAGAGAAAAGGAGGGAGAGAGGGAAAGAAAGGGAGACAGGGGGAAGGAGGAAGGGAGCCGGTAGAAGGAGGGAGGTAGGGAGAGAGGGAGATAGGGAGAGAGGGAGAGAGGGAGAGAGGGAGAGAGGGAGAGAGGGAGAGGGTTAATATTCTCTGGAAAGTAAACTAACAGTATGGAATGTCAGAGCTACCAGAGGGCTCTGTAGCTTAATTGGCCGCAGGACAGGGATCTACGTATATTCTGAGAAAGGTGTTTATTTTAAATGGTAACTTGTTATCCTGTGCATTTTATAAAGTTAAAATGTTATCAGGAGCGTATTCAACCTTACCTCTATTGCTGCAAAGTCACCTTGGATAAGTAATGATTGCAGGGCAAATGAGATAAAATAAGTACACAGTTTCACTCATGCAAATAACTGTATCACTGGAAAAATCTGTCAGTATGTCCCAACAGTGAATGAGAGAATGAGAGAATGAGAGAGAGAGAGAGAGAGAGAGAGAGAGAGAGAGAGAGGTGAGAGCGGTGAGAGCTGACTGACACAATGGTGACCTCTCACCTTGGGGAACCCAGCCTCGTCACAGTCCTTGATCATGCCGATGAAATCAGTGGCCCTAGCTGCCACAAACTCCGCCCGGAATGCCCCACATCACCGAGTTCAGCAGCAATGCACTGTGGGAAGACACACCACCCACACGCCCCAAAATTAATGTGTGATAATTAAAATTTTCTGCAGCTGAACTAGTTACAAAATTACCACTTGTAGGTTTTTCAGGGAGGGTAAGGCAGCAACCTCATAATGCTGTAAAATGGCTGACTTCTATGAATGAATAACAAAACTTTGCTCTACTCAGCCAAACGCAATGATTGGTTCAAAACTGTGAGGCACTGGTGACACATGAAAGCTCCACCCATTTTAGAGTTCAGGAGACCTCACTGTCCTTGCCTATTGATGGGCTCTTATGTAGTTCAAGCAGAGAAAGGCTCCCCCTGGTGGAGCGGAGGACTTACTTGTTCCCTATCTGCTTGCACCGCTCCATCATCTCTGTCAGCAGGGCCTACGGAGGCAATGCACAGAGGTCAGAGGTCAGAGGGCAGAGGTCAGAGGTCAGAGGGCAAAGGTCAAAGGTCAAAGGTCAAACTCCTTCCATTATGTGCAGGCGTATTTTTGAGAGTCTGCAGGAATGCATGTGGTTTCTGAAACAGTCACTGCAAGTCAATGAGATGGCATGCCCACGAGCGGGTGCTGTACAGCGTGGGAGTGGGAGGTGGAGGTACGTACTGGAGTACTGGGTAGAGGGTTGATGTGTGAGGATGGATGAGGGGTGGCACCGCTAGTGCTCCTGAAAATGCGCAGGGATGTGGGGTACTGGGTAGATAGTGTTTGCAGGACAGAGGGGTCACTTCAGGGGCTCTTTAAAACACACACTGAGATGAGGTAGGATTTGGGATCTGGGGTACAGGGTGGCAGTGTGCAGGGATGCGGAATCTCCTGTTGTGAGGTAGGATGTTGGGCTTGGGGAGAGAGGGTGTGTGCATGTACGTGTGTGCGTGTGCATGTGTGCGTGCGCGCTGCTGGGACAGTCACCTCTGGCGCTCTGTAGGACACACACTGCAGGATCCAGTGTATGGCGGGAGAGTACAGGGTCAGGTAGACGGGGATCTCCACCCTCTGCAGGACCAGCTGGTTCTGAACACTGTCGCCGTGGATCTGCCGGAACGAGCCCAGCAGGTCGAAGAAGTTCTTATTGAGGCTGTCCTTCAGGTGTGGAGCCACCTCCATGCCCACCTGGACAGAGAGAGACCGGGGTGACCACACACGCTCACAACACCCTCTCACAACACCCTCTCACTACACGCTCACAACACGCTCACTACACGCTCACTACACCCTCTCACTACACGCTCACAACACGCTCACAACACCCTCTCACTACACGCTCACAACACGCTCACTACACCCTCTCACTACACCTCTCACTACACGCTCACAACACGCTCACAACACCCTCTCACAACACCCTCTCACTACACCCTCTCACTACACGCTCACAACACGCTCACAACACGCTCACAACACCCTCTCACTACACCCTCTCACTACACGCTCACAACACGCTCACAACACCCTCTCACTACACGCTCACAACACGCTCACAACACCCTCTCACTACACCCTCTCACTACACCCTCTCACTACACGCTCACTACACGCTCACAACACCCTCTCACTACACCCTCTCACTACACGCTCACAACACGCTCACAACACCCTCTCACTACACCCTCTCACTACACGCTCACAACACGCTCTCACTACACCCTCTCACTACACGCTCACAACACGCTCTCACTACACCCTCTCACTACACGCTCACTACACCCTCTCACTACACGCTCACTACACGCTCACTAACGCTCACTACACCCTCTCACTACACGCTCACAACACCCTCTCACTACACCCTCTCACTACACGCTCACAACACCCTCTCACTACACGCTCACTACACGCTCACAACACGCTCACAACACCCTCTCACTACACGCTCACAACACGCTCACAACACCCCTCTCACAACACCCTCTCACTACACGCTCACAACACGCTCACAACACGCTCACTACACCCTCTCACTACACGCTCACGAACACGCTCTCACTACACCCTCTCACTACACGCTCACAACACGCTCACTACACCCTCTCACTACACGCTCACAACACGCTCACTACACGCTCACCTACACGCTCACCTACACGCTCTCACTACACCCTCTCACTACACGCTCACAACACGCTCACTACACCCTCTCACTACACGCTCACTACACGCTCACTACACGCTCACTACACGCTCTCACTACACGCTCACTACACGCTCTCACTACACGCTCACAACACGCTCACAACACGCTCACTACACCCTCTCACTACGCTCACAACACGCTCACTACACCCTCTCACTACACGCTCACAACACGCTCACTACACGCTCACTACACGCTCACTACACGCTCTCACTACACCCTCTCACTACACGCTCACAACACGCTCACTACACCCTCTCACTACACGCTCACAACACGCTCACTACACGCTCACTACACGCTCACTACACCCTCTCACTACACGCTCACAACACGCTCACTACACGCTCACTACACGCTCACTACACGCTCACTACACGCTCACTACACCCTCTCACTACACGCTGTCACCGCATGCTATACTTGCCATAGTAAACGCTCAATGCTTGTACAGTATGTATAGCCTATGTGTTCAGCTTACCACCTGGTCCACAATCGCTCCTGACCCCCCCCCCCCCCCCCCCCTCCACAAACAAGCTTTTATCCTATAAAAGAGCGTTGTCACGCCGACCAGCCCTACGTTGGAGAAAGAGTGGAGCGCTTTGAGAGAGAGAGATATAAAGCCCTGAACTGCCAAGAGTTGACCATAGAAAGAAGTCCTCTCAGGCCAACTTGTCCTGAGGCTCAGTGAACTAACAGCCACTAACATTACTAACCCCAAACAACCTCAGGACAACTACACCCTTACTCAGAAATTAAACCCAACCAAATTATAGCTAAAGAAAAAGAAAAATATACCACCTATTGCAAAGAAACAACAAAAACACAACACAAACTTGAATGCTATTTGGCCCTAAATAGACAGTACACCGTGGCAAACTACCTGAGCACGGTGACTGATAAAAAACTGAGAAAAATATTGACAATGTAGAGACTCAGTGAGCACAACCTGGCCATAGAGACTGGCTGTCATAGGCAGACCTGGCTGCCAAGAGAGGACAGGCTGTGCTTGCACTGTGTGCAGGGAGCAGTGGAGACAGAGCTACACTTTATAACAGACTGCAAAAAATATATAAACATAAGGAATAAATTTTATCCCAAAATGATAGATATCTCCCCAGAGTTCCACAGCCTCACAGAATAGGAAAGACTCCCCTATATTCTAGGAGAGAGACCTGCGTGTGCAGTGTTGGCTGCCAGATACGTAGCCTCCTGCCACAACCTGAGGGACAACCATTAGAACCAAAGGCATAGGGGAAAAGCACTATGTATGTACTGCATATATATGTATGTATGTATGTATGTACATTAGCATTATGTCTACCTGTTCCTAATTTGTGAATGTATTTATTTTCTTTTCTTTATTTACATTGTAAATGCAGTTACAATACTATCAGTTACCTGCTTTGGCAATATTGCTTTGAAACATTCATGCCAATAAAGCATTTTTGAATTGAGAGAGAGAGAGAGAGAGAGAGAGAGAGAGAGAGAGAGAGGAGAGAGAGAGAGAGAGAGAGAGAGAGAGAGAGGGAGGGAGGGAGGGGAGGATGGGGGAGCACTGATTGACACGGCGGTGATTGAGGGACTCCAGACTCACCCTGCAGAGGTACGCTCGGGCGTACACTGCCACCAGGGGGTCCCCGATACCCCGAATCATCGCCGTGATGCGCGGCAGAGTCTCCTGGATCCCGCTGAGGGAGGAGAGAATGGAACAGTGAGATACTTGACCTTTAAAAGCTTTTTATTCAGCATTTGTTAAAGGGCATTGTTTGGATTGCCCTAAACAAGAATAAAGAAATGACAAAATAAAATGAACCAACCAACCACCATAAAAAAAGCATTTAAAAAAATAAATAAAAAATAAACATTTTGAGAAAAATAATCGAAAAAAGAGGGTAAAAGAAACAGAGCAGAATATATGGAATCTGCTCTGTTGTGAGTTCTCACGTTGTTCTTCCTCATTTTTAAAAGCATAATTGGAACCGGCAGCACAAAGCCACGAAACCATGAAGCACATGACCCCATTCCTCCAGAGAACAGCTTGGAGATACAGAGTCACGTGCCTGATTAACAGAGAAATGATTTTCTCAGAAACAGAACGGACGGGTAAAACTTCTGATA
>CM056379.1:12055124-12075124 GCA_029718625.1 Synaphobranchus kaupii
AAGACTCCCCTATATTCTAGGAGAGAGACCTGTGTGCGCAGTGTTGGCTGCCAGATATGTAGCCTCCTGCCACAACCTGAGGGACAACCAGTTAGAACCAAAGGCATAGGGGAAAAGCACTATGTATGTACTGCATATATATGTATGTATTTATGTATGTATGTACATTAGCATTATGTCTACCTGTTCCTAATTTGTGAATGTATTTATTTTATTTTCTTTATTTAGAGTGTAAATGCAGTTTACAATATTATCAGTTCCCTGCTTTGGCAATATTGTTTTGAAACATTCATGCCAATAAAGCATTTTTGAATTGAATTGAGAGAGAGAGAGAGAGAGAGAGAGAGAGAGAGACACACATAGAGGCAGAGACGGACACAGAGAGGCAGAGAGAGGGAGGGAGGGAGCACTGATTGACACGGCGGTGATTGAGGGACTCCAGACTCACCCTGCAGAGGTACGCTCGGGCGTACACTGCCACCAGGGGGTCCCCGATACCCCGAATCATCGCCGTGATGCGCGGCAGAGTCTCCTGGATCCCGCTGAGGGAGGAGAGAATGGAAACAGTGAGATACTTGACCTTTAAAAGCTTTTTATTCAGCATTTGTTAAAGGGCATTGTTTGGATTGCCCTAAACAAGAATAAAGAAATAACAAAATAAAATGAACCAACCAACCACCATAAAAAAAGCATTTAAAAAATAAAAATACAAAATAAACATTTTGAGGAAAATAAATCGAAAAAAGAGGTAAAAGAAACAGAGCAGAATATATGGAATCTGCTCTGTTGTGAGTTCTCACGTTGTTTTTCCTCATTTTTAAAAGCATAATTGGAACCGGCAGCACAAAGCCACGAAACCATGAAGCACATGACCCCATTCCTCCAGAGAACAGCTTGGAGATACAGAGTCACGTGCCTGATTAACGGAGAAATGGTTTTCTCAGAAACAGAACGGACGGGTAAAACTGCTGATACTGGAACAGAGGGGAGGACAGGGAGGAGGTGGAGGAGGAGGAAGAGGAGGAGGGCGTATCCTGTTTTCATTGTGGATCATTACTGGCTTTCAGATTGCGGGTGCACAGCAGGGACACAGAAGGGTGAAATGGAAACGGGAGGGAAATGGATACTCACGTCTGGGAGAGAAAGCGGTTGCACTTCAGGATTGCGGCCTCCACATATCTGTGCTTACGGTCAAGGACAAAGCCACAAACGCAAGGTTAACCCTGAACCAGTCCTGTTCCATTACTACATGCCTGTATATATGCGTCCAGACCAGCATACACGTATAAAACAGGTCTGGTGTGTGTTTGTGTATGTATATAAATGTGTGTGTGTGTGTGTGTGTGTGTGTAAAGTTTAGACCTGTCAGTTTGTGCGTGCGTGCGTGTGTGTGCGTGTGTGCGTGTGAGGTTCAGGCCTTCTCAGGGGCAGCTCACAGTAAAGGATACAGCCGGGGAATGAGCTCTCTGATGGAGGCGATCTTGAAGAACCAGTTGAGGCAGGTCTCCTTGGCCGTGTCATTCACATCGTCTGCAGAGAATGAGTCTATGGGGGGGGGGGGGTAAGAGAAAGCCGCTAAGCGGATGTGACGCACCAGTTGGTCAGACACACAGGTGTGGAGCAGCGGTCTCACCTGGCAGCAGTCGAGAATCAGAGCACATGGACCAGATCCTCTCGTAAACCAGGCATCCTGTTCACACCAAAAACACCAAACTTAGACGGAGCTTAGACACAGCAGAGTGCCCTCCTCTCTCTCACACACACATAAACTGATAGGCCTGAACTTTACACTCACTCACTCCTTGCTCACCGAAAGTGTCCAAGATGTCTGTGATGAGGACAAACTTGCTGGGGTAGAACTGGATCACGGCTGTGTCAGACAGCAGCTTGGAGCACTGGGATACAGAGACAGACAGACAGACAGACAGACAGACAGACAGACAGACAGACAGACACACACAGTAATGCCTCAGCAAGAGTTTTACAGCATGGATGAAGGAAGAACATATTTGTTTATGGATTTCATACCAACTTCTGCTCCATTTCATTGACCCAGTTGTTGAAGACAAAGTATTTTATTGTGGTCTATTTTATGAGTGAACCATTGTTAGTGTACACAGCTAATTAAATAATGGAGCCAGGCTAATTGGGGGCCCACCCCAGTTTTAGAGGATGCAAAGTGTGTCGTACCTCACACTCACTCACTCACTCACTCACTCACTCACTCACTCACTCACTCACTCACTCACTCACTCACTCACTCACTCACTCACTCACTCACTCACTCACTCACTCACTCACTCACTCACTCACTCACTCACTCACTCACTCACTCACTCACTCACTCACTCACTCACTCACTCACTCACTCACTCACTCACTCACTCACTCACTCACTCACTCACTCACTCACTCACTCACTCACTCACTCACTCACTCACTCACTCACTCACTCACTCACTCACTCACTCACTCACTCACTCACTCACTCACTCACTCACTCACTCACTCACTCACTCACAAGCACACTCTCACCTGGATGACGATCTTCAGTGCTTTGACCTTCTGGTCAGAGGCCCAGGCTTCCTTCAGTGACTGATTGAGCTCCTCTATACGGTTCACATAGTCCTGCTGGGACAGGTTCAGCATCTCCCTCTGGGAGCCCTGTCCCAGGAGACACACAGAGGAACACAGACACACACACACACACACACACGATAAATACACAAATCCATACAGATATGTGACATGTCGACTGAGAACAGTGTCATGTATTGTATAATATAAAATGTAATCATTGTTATTACCTTTTAGAGTAAACACAAAGGGCAAACAGCCATATCTACAGCATTAGCACAAGAACACATTTGTAACTCTGATTAATTCTGAATACTTTTAAATTATAATAATTATGTGTAATCACACTTATGCACAGGAGAGACACAGCAGAGACACAGCAGAGACGCATAAGAGACACAGCAGAGATAACAGTGTGTGACATGCCCACCTCCTCCAGGTCGTCCAGCTCCTCCAGGCGAGTGCGGACCTTCTCAGACACGGCCGACCCTGGGCTCGGAGCCTTCCCTGAAACGCACAGCCAGCCAGCAGTGTGAGCACAGAGCACTCTGAAAGTACAAACAGCACCTGCACATCCATGCCAACTGCAGGCAAGCTCTAAGAGGACAGAACCGAGAAAAAACATTTACCTTTATCTGAGCCCATGAAGAGGTTCTGAGAAAGACAGAACAAGATGAGAGACATTATGAAATCAAAATACATTCATATGAGAGTCCTCTACTGTGTGTGTGTGTGTGTGTGTCAGACCTGGGTTCAAATAGTTTTGGATTTAAATACTTTGCTGTGCTCTACTGATCTTGTCTGGTGCATTTGATCTTGCTTGGGCGGGGGTTTACACTTTTGGGATTATTTAATTTATTCCAATACACCAGGCAAGCTTAGTCAAATGCAGAAAAGTATATGAATCCAAAACAAATACTATTAATACTATTTGAACCCAGGTCTGGTGTGTGTGTGTGTGTGTGTGTGTGTGTGTGTGTGTGTGTGTGTGTGTGTGTGTGTGTGTGTGTGTGTGTGTGTGTGTGTGTGTGTGTGTGTGTGTGTGTGTGTGTGTGTGTGTGTGTGTGTGTGTGTGTGTGTGTGTGCGCGTGAGTGTGTGTGCGTGTGTGTGTGTGCGTGCGTGTGAGTGTGAGTGTGTGTGGTCTCCCTGTGTTGAACACCCTCATGTGGGATGTTTGATACTAACAATGGACAGCTTCTCTGTGGTAGTGAACCTGGCCAAGATCTCTCCTCTCTTGGCAGACCAGGGTTCGAAGTCCAAGCCCACCGCCGCCTCCTCGTCTTTCTCCTTCCGCTTCCTCCCCAGCTCCTAAACACGGACAGAGTCACAGAAGAAGAGAGAAGCGGAGTCAGCGACAAACTCAGCTCCCGCTGTCAATCAGAGGCATTTCTACAGACTGGGGGCGGGGCTAGGCAGAAAATCCCATGGGGCCCTTCTGCCCGACTTCCACCGTCATCATGTTATGCAAAACCCCTAAAACTCAGCCCACAGCCAATCATGTCCAATCTCAGTCAGGTCCCTCTGGTAACCTCCTGAGCCAGAGGAGAGTGTTAACTCAGTCTGACAGAGGACAAGGGCAGCGTCGCCATGGACACCACCAGAAACAGTTATTTACCATTTTTGACCATCGTCGTCATCATCATCATCATGCTGCTAGCACCGTGTCATTCCCGGAATTGCAAAGTATGAATTTACCCCTTGTTTTAGTCCCTAATCCCATTTGTGTTCCCCCTCAGCACATCGAGTGCCCGTGTGACTCACCCCAGAGCCGGCTCCGTGCGAGAGGGCGGGGGTCTCGCTGGCCGAGGCCGCGGCAAAGAGGGACAGCGGATCGGTGCCGTCCAGCAGGGAGCTGAGCGGGTCAGGGGCGACGGAGCTGGAGGAGGAAGAGGAGGAGGAGGTGCTGCCTTTGCGTCCTCCTCGCCGCGACTTTGATTCCGTCACCTGAGGGAGAGAGAGAGAGAGGGGGGGGGGGGGGGGAGGGGGAGAGAGAGAGGGGGGAGGGGAGAGAGAGAGAGAGAGAGAGAGAGAGAGAGAGAGAGAGAGGGGGGGGGGGGGGAGAGGGGGAGAGAGAGAGAGGGGGGGGGGGGGGGAGAGGGGGAGAGAGAGAGGGGGGGGGAGAGGGGGAGAGAGAGAGGGGGGGGAGAAAGAGAGAGAGAGAGAGAGAGAGAGAGAGGGGGGGGGGGAGGGAGAGAGAGAGAGAGGGGGGAGAAAGAGAGAGAGAGAGGGGGGGAGAAAGAGAGAGAGAGAGAGAGAGAGAGAGAAAGGGGGGGGGGGGGGGGGGGAATCACATAAGGAGACGTTAACAAACCTAAGGCACATTACAGAAGCTCAAGGACACAGTTTCCTTCAATTAACCTTTTTTTATTTCACTAAAACCAACAGCGTATGACAATGACAGCGATACACAATTAATATGAACTGACATTACAAAATGAAAACACACACAAAAAACTAAACTAAAGCAGTTGTAAGTTACGTTCTAATGCCATAATCATCAACATCATCACTAACACAATCACCATCTAACGCCTAACAGCGTTTTGCACAGTATTTCACATTTTATAATGCATGATTCATTCCCTTTTCCTTTGCTAGTGGCAATTATTATTTTTGCAGTATTTTTAAATATCTCTTTGGTTATACAGTTGATGGAGGCATTAGATAATTTGCCAACAGTGGGAAGAAGCAGATCTTGACGGGACCACGGATTTCATTCCTGGTTTGGACACTGATCTTTTGGCATCGAGAAACTACATCACGAACAGCAGCAGCAGAATTTGGCCAATTGTTATCTTCAAGTTCACGACTGAACAATACCATCAGTGCGGGCATCTGTATAGAGTACAGCGGGGAACGGAACTCACAGTGATGGGCTTAAGCGGGTGGTAGTCACCGAACTCCACGGGGACGGTTTCCAGGCGACAGCCTTGTAGCTCTGCCTCATAGTTTCGTACACGAGAGTGCCTAGCAAAGCCCCCGAAATAATAGCACCTTGTCATACGTGTCACAAGAGGAATGGGCACACAAGCCACAAATGCAATCTCGAGAACTGAGTTTTTGAGTAATTAGCAATAGAACTAACGTTACAGATAGTGCTACTACAAATACAATGGCAAGTAACTTTCACAATACAGACAGAAAACCAATTCAAGGTACGGTACAGCTTTGCCCTAACGTTATTTGCATGTCACTGGCTGTTTAACTAGCTTTGCAGTGTATATTAATCCATTTACCAACTGCGATACGCTTTATTAATACAACAGCAATACACAGTCATTATCTACGCTAGCTGTAATATGTTGTTCTTTGATAAAATCGTCTCAATAACGAATAAAACAAATAGTTTTATTTAGGAAAAGATGCTATTACCACTGGACGGCAGCCATTTTGCTCCTGTCATATGACTCCCCACCCCTTCTGGTGTGTTCCGCATGTGATGGCTCTTGGGAAGTTGAGTTTCAAAAGATAAAATTGTAGGTAGATATTATTTCGCACTTATTCAGCATTTCTGTGCTTTTATACTATCAGATAATACATTAATGAATAAATCGCTGTAGTTCTCGCTACGACATCTATGGCTGAAAATGGACACTTATTCTGAATCCAGTCACGTGAACCCATATGTTCATTAATTTCATTTAACAGTATCACGAGAGGGCTAGAAAAAGTTGGCTAAACACAAACAAGTGCAAAAATATTTTTTTGTAGTAAGTCACGCCATTGTATTGAATGTCTACACATTTTCATGTTTGGATTTTACATATAGTGTATTCACGTGAAAATAACTAGGTTTACACCTTGGCGCCGGTAGTTTATGGATGCTCGTTTCCATCGTTGTCCTGAACAACAACTTTTAACTAGGCTATTACGGTCGTAGCCTACAGTAATGTGTTGCCGCCTTGTGGCAATAACAAACAAAACGTGCCGACACACGAATGCTTTACAAACCGTTTTGCCCTCTAGTGGCCATTATCATTATTGTCATTCGGTGCCGAAGGGGCAGCTCGATTAGGCATGAAAATGACACAAGGGTACCTTGCTTCAGTAGAAGGAAAAATATATAATATATGAAATGAATACAATTACACTAACATTTCCCCATATAGTATATAGAACCAGGTCAGATACTATATGTAACATGCATTTATTCAGTATTAATATGTTACTCTATGATATATGCCAAATTTTAAAACAGACCAGATGAACAATAAGTAATTTTTTATATTCGTGTATTTCTTGAAACATTAGTAAAGCAGACCAGATTTTTTTGGCAATCTGTCATACATTTTTAAATTCAAAACACATTCTGAACTATTATTACAAAGTCTAGAAAGGAAAACCAAGCACTCAAATAGGAACGATATCATAAAAAAGTAAATGGTGCTCTTAGACCTCAGGGAATCGAGGCAATCTTTAACACTAAGAGTAGATCCAGGCACTCAAAAAGGTAAAGGGAATGAAAACTGCATTAAAAAGCCTTTATTATAAACTGGCTACATGAATTAAAATCGCCAACATGTTTCGACCAACACACCTGGGCATGCCCTGATGAAGGCCAGGTGTGTTGGTCGAAACATGTTGGCGGCTTTAATTCATGTAGCCGGTTTACAATAGAGGCTTATTAATGCAGTTTTCCTTCCCTTTACCTTTTTGAGTGCCTGGATCTACTCTTCGTGTTATTATTACAAAGTGTTTTAAAAATGAATGTGACATTTTTGTCACCGTTACAGGATTCAACCTGTCCACAATCCAGCCTAGCAGAAGTACAGATAAAAGAACTGTCATTCCTGCGTATTGATTTTTTAAAAATAGCTTGATGTTCTGTTGGCAGAGCTTTACTTTGATGATTTCCACCTTTCAATTGAAGCAAACTTGCATCTTGTATGTGCCCGAGTGGTGGGTATGTGTCGATTTTTGCACACGCATGCACGCAAGCACTCGCATACATTCAATTTGGACTGGTGATGATACACAACACAGTGTACGTACGACAGATCAGGGACATTGTAGGGCATTTATTTATCAAGAGCCTCTCCATGTAGGGCAACGGCACACATTGGCTACATACATAGATCAATAAATTATCAAAAATATATCACGGAAAATTCACCAGGATTGTTCGCCCACTTCACATCACCCTCAGTGACATTCCTGAATCCATTTTCCCTTTTAGCGGCCCTTATGGTAAAATGCCATCGCTGCAGGAGCTGATCACCCAACAAGCGAGTCAGTCATTCCAGGTGTGCAGATTCAAGGGCCCCTTCCTCCAGTAGCAGCCAAATAAAAGGGTCAAGGGTCAAGACACTTTTAAAAATCACAGCAGAGCATGAGGCGAGATGCTCCCACCAGCCATGCCGAAAGATGACCCTCAAAACACTCTTCTTGGCTGTGGAGAGTGGAGAGTGGAGAGGGGGGGGGGGTCCCGTGGCCAGTTACCCATGGCTATGTTCCATTTCAGTCAACTCTATTCAACTCTACTGTGGTGGCAGTGACACAGATCCAGGCTACAAGCCTGTGGGCCTAACGGGGGTCTGCCAGCCAGGTAGTCCGTCCGTCCGTCCGCCCGCCCGCCATCTATACTTCCGCTACCTCAGTCGTCAAAACGGACCGAGTGGCGGGCGCTGGCGTCGATGGAAAACTTCTTATTGGACGGAGGGGTGAAACCCAGCCCCACCCCTTTGTTTTGGAAGTCCACCCGGCCCTGAGCGCGTTCAAACTCGGCCAGAAGGCCACCCTGCAAAATGTCCTGCCCTTCCTTCCCCAGGGCCATGTTCGCCCGCCCCTCGCCGGACCCCATTGGCTGGCTACCCTTCTTGAAGCCGCCCATCAGTCGCAGAAACTTCTGCTGTTGGTTGCCATTCTCAAACTGGGCGGTGCTCCACTGGCCAAGCCTCTAGTTGGGTAAAAAAACAAAACAAACAAAGGTTGCTAAAACTCAGCTTAAAATGACTTGAAGGAGAAACACATGATACTGTATACCCAGCAGTCTTATGGGAATACAACATGCACTTACTGCTGAACTGTCTGAGACCTTGGGACGCGACTCGTTGTCAATATCCTTCTGCAGGGCATGTCTCCTTGCCTAAGGACCATAGCACTCACACATTATTACAGTCCATTTCATAATATGCACATATCATGTTTGTGTGCTCTGGAATCAATATCATAACCAGCAGGCTGCCAATAGATACTATAAATGAAGGTGAACTGAGAAAGCTTTTTTTTTTGTTGAATTTTTTAAAAAAAGAACTGGAATTCACATAAATAAATAAAAGGGTTTGGGGGCGGAAATTACATTTGTGAAGGTTGGTGTGTCAGCGACGTGTACCTGGTCAATTGTCACTTCATCCCTATTGCCCATTTTCTCTGAGACGAACAGCACCTCGACCTGCGGGGGAAACGGCTCATTCACTCAGTCTGACCTCCTTAGCAAGGTAAGCATGGAGAAACCATGGTAACACAGCCCTCATTTCAGCAGAAAAACATCAAATTCAACTCACTTTCTCTTCTGGGTCACCTTTCACCAGACTGAATTTCTTCTCTTCCTCTGGTTCCCCTTTCTCGCTCTGCTTTTTCCTCTTCCTCAATTTCTTTGTTCCCTCCGCATCTTCCCGCTGGCCTTTCTTCTTCTTATTCTTCTTCTGTGGTGAGTTGTTCTCGTCCGTCTCCCCGGTCACTCCTGCCCTGGCCTCCTCCTCTGATGGACTCCCTCCATTGGTGCGAACTTTCTTTTTTTTCCCTTTCCGGCCATTTAGAGCAGGGGTCACGGCTCTCTCTCCCTCCTCTGCTCCGCCCTTCTTTTCCTCTGCCTCATTATCTACTTCTTTAACACACTCCACTTGCTTCTTGGTCTTCTTTTTCTTTGTCTTGTCTCCATTTGGTGGCTCTGTTCTCTCATTTGCTTTCTTCCTCTTGGCTGTGGTGTGTGTTCCAGATTGCTCCTCACCGGCAACCAAATCTGTCTTTTTCTTCTTCTTCTTCTTCTTCGGTTCCCCCTCACTTTCTTGGCCGTTCAAACCTTCGGCCGCAGCCTCCTCTTCCTCCACCTTCACTAGGGCCTTCCTCTTCCCTAACTTTCCCTTCTTCTTCTGTCCTTCCCTGGTCTTGTTCTCCTCTTTGTCCTCCTTTGTGCCATTCACCCCTTCGTCAGTAATCATCTCTTTCTCTTTTTTAATTTTCTTTTTCTGGGTCTTCACGCCATTCCCTGCCTCTTCTCCGCCAGCATCCATGTCTGTGCTGGCAACAGCCCCGGGAGCCGTTCCTTTCTTCTTTTTCTTCCTCTTTTCCAGTACCCCCTCCGTCTTTACCGCTTCCTCGTTCTGTCCATCACAGACACCAGCATCCGGGCCGACACCGGCTTCTACAGTGACTGCCTTCTTTTTATTTTTCCTCACTCCTTTCCCCTGCTTAGCCTCTGTTACCTCGGCCTTCTTGGCATCAGCGTCTGCTCTCACCTCCGCAGCCCCTTCTCCGGACACAACGGCATTCCCTTTTCGCTTCTTCGTTGTGCTCTTCTTCTTGGAATGCTGTTCTTCGCTCTCGCCCGCACGCTTCTTACCAGCACTGGCAGCAGCAGCCTTCAAGTTCTTCTTTTTCTTTTTCGTCTTGTCCGCCTTTCCCCCCGTCTCCTCTGTATCCCCCTCGTTGAAGGCGGCATCTTTTTTCACCGCAGTCTTCTTCCTCTTTTTGTTTGGAGTACCCTCGACGCCGTTCTCCTGCACCTCGATACAGTCATCGTCCGGAACGTTCACCTTCTTCCCTCCGTTCTCCACTTCAGCCCCAGAGCTGTCCCCTTTCGGGGCCTTCCTCTTCCTCTTCCTCTTCTTCGTCTTCTCCTCCTCCTCCTCCTCGCTCACCGCGTCGCTCGACACCTTCTTCTGCCCATCGCCTTTCTTTAGAGGCTTCTTTCCCTCTCTGCCATTGATAACCACTTCAGGAACGGGCTCTGGTTCCACCCCGTCCAAATTAGTCTTCTTCTTCTTCTTTCCCTCAGTCTTCCTCTTTTTGCTCTTACCGTTTGTAACGCTGGTGGGGTCCTGGGCCCTCTCACCTGAGGCTTCCTCTACTTTTTTCTTTTTCTTGCTCTTATTAACCTCCACACCCACCTCCGCTTTGACAGCACTGACATCCTCGCCGTTGGTGATGTCAGCGGCATTTGTATTACTCTTCTTCTTCTGCACCTTTTTGCTCTTTGCTTGAGTTTCAGTCTGTCCTCCATCATTTGGTACGCGCTTATTTTTCTTCTTGGCCTTCTTCTCCTGTGTCACCGCCATACCAGTTTCTGATTTAGCCATCTGCAGCACAAATGAACAGTGTTATATCATAAGCCTTAACTGTCAAAGACTGCATGCACATACATTTTGCAAAGTGTGTGAGCTATCAGAACAATTGAATATACTGTGACGCTATTTGTGTGCATACATGAACAGCTGCACAAATGTGTATTAGAAAACACACAAAAGCGGCCAAATTGTGGCCTCTTTTGTGTGTTTTATGATACCCATTTGTGCAGCTGTTCATATATGTACACAAATGGCATCACAGCTTATTCAAAAGTTCTGATAGCTCAAATCCCTCAAAATAATTGGGAATTGTAACGTTAGAGGCGTTCTCAAAGTTAATGTTAACGTTAAAGCCAACGTTACTGGCTAGCTAACGTCCAACTAGCGAACAACGTAATTTAGCTAGCTAGCTGGGTAATCCTGCACACGCTTGTCACAAGCTCGAAATCTTTTAATAAACACAAATCGTCTAGAGGTCAGCTAACTAGCTACAACGAGGAACATTTTAGTAGCTAGCTAAGTAACACTGGCGAAATATGTAAAGTAGATGTCTAGAGCAAACCAGATGTCTAAAGTCAAGGAGCGTATGAATGGAACGAAGGAGTATGTGGAAAGTTGTTTAACTACCAATGTGCATTTGCAGCGGAGCCAGGGTAACGTTATATCATTGAATATTTAATAATCACTGAACACAATGACAGACAATCAACTTTTACATACATAATATTGCACATTCAGTTCGATCTCATAAAATCTAAATACATTTTACTCACGTGGAAACACACACACTGCACACTTCTTGGTAACCCGGAAACGAATTTAGCTAAGTAAACTTCCTTAACAATCGAAGGAGCTCTATCTGGAGCTCAGCGGCCACTAGAGAGCGGATTGCGCAGGTTTTCAACTAGCTTGACGGCTTTCGGAGCAAAAGTTAAATGTATAGACGCATTGCTCAAAATACATAAAGTTAATACTTTAATATACACATCCGACACATTCGTGCGCTGAAAACAAGGACTGAGACTGGGAGTTTTGCCGTCTTACGTAAATTGCAGTGTATGTACAAAATTGGAATTATTTTTGCTTTCTTTGCTAGCAAGCTACATTTAATATATTGTATTACAGCATAAGTCAGCTATAGCTGCGTACTGACACAGTAGTATATTGATGCAGTAGCACACTAAAAAGCATCACTCAATGCAATTAGTTTGGGAAACGTCTTCGACATATGGCTTAGGCTACTTTAAAGACAATCCCTGGGTTCACACAAGAGAGAAATCGTACTTTTGCCCCAAGGCAGGCTTGCCCTGAGTGCCAAAAGAAAAACCAAGAGCCCGTGTAGGCTGAAGGAACTATTGTGTGAAGCCGAATCGTCAAAGGTCCAGACCAGTGGGGTCAATGTACTGCAATAGCTATATAAAGTTTGATTGATTGACTGAATGGTTGTAATGCTGTCAAAAGTGAATTGGTGATGGTTTCCATAGGGACTTACACAGCTTACTTTATATACACTCCATTTGTACAGCTGGTTATTAACTGAAGCGATTCAGGTTAAGTACCTTACTCAAGGGTACAGCAGCAGTGCCTCCATAATATGCTCAGACAGATTGGAGAACGTCATGGATCGTCTGCTGTAAACAGGCTATCTCCCCTTACTCTAGTACACATACGCTAGAGGGAGTCAGGCGGGGTAACCTGCAGATGGTTCGCTCATAAAGTGTCTTACTCAAAGGTGCTTCACAACAGCAGACTCACCTGGGATTCAAACCCTCATCCACCTGTGTGTGTGCGTGTTCCAGTATGGTGGAACACGCACACATTAATTAAACTCTAGCACATTAAACGCCTCTCCTTTGTGGGTAAAATAAAATTTCTCTCACTAGATAATAGACATAGACAACAGTGACACTGACTGCCGTTGCAGGGAAGGTTAAAAATGCACGCTGCATCTGCTTGCAGACTTAGCCAGCATTCTTAAGGAGAGACTTAGAATTCTCTGGATTGGTAACAGAAAGACAACTTGAATTATTTCTTCCCTGTAATCCAAATGGGAGTAGACTCGCAGTGCAACAACAAAACAAAGCAGATTTAGCAGGAAGCAGTGATGGGTATTTCACTTTGTAAAAAAAAAAAACAACATCAACAACCAAAAAGCTGGCGACACTCTTCCGGGGGTCCACCTGCCATCACAGCTTTGGGACTTAACAGGGTTCGTGTGAATGAGCGTGGTGGCGCCTGGGGGGAGGGGCATAGGAAACTTGGCAGATCCACGAGGACGATTGCAATGTCCCTCAGCTGGGATTAAAACCTGTGAGCATCCGGATACGAGCGCTTGTCCCAAACCATTAAAATAAGCTGCAACTCTCAGGAGTGGGTAGTTGTGTAGTAGTGCCAAAGTGAGTGTGCTTTCGTTGTGTGTGTGTGTGTATATGTCTGAGAGAGAGATAGAGAGTGTGTGTGTGAGTGTGTGTGCAGTGTTTGTGTGTGTGTTTGTCTGAGAGTGTGTGTGTGTGTCTGTACATGTCTGAGAGAGAGAAAGAGTGTGAGAGTGTGTCTGTGTGTGTGCATGCGTGTGTGCGCGTGTGTCTTGTCCCAGTTTTCCCTGTTTTTCCATTAGTCTTTCTCGCAGACTGTCCCCCTCTCTCTCTCTCTCTCTCTCTTTCTCTCTCTCTCAGCAGTGTTGCATGACCAGGCTGATGCAGCAGAAACAAACGCTAAGAGTTGAAGGGTGTTTTTTGGAGGGTAGTGGATGAGCCGTTAACAGCACCCCTTCCCTCTGACTACACTGTGCTTCAGGCTCTTTTCAGACAGCCAGGTATAGTGTTAGTGCACTAACTTCCATACTGTACAGCACAGTGTCCTGTTATATCCTGAAGAGGGCGCCATTTTGTGTGTGGCCAAAAATTGTTTTATGTTTGATCAGTTCGAAAGCCTGGATGAGGAAAAATATGCTGACCCATTATTACACAGTATAACTCACTTAATGCGATATTTAACTGAAATTCAATTGCGGTGTTCATAACGCATTCATGTCACGCTGGTTAAAAACAAAGGCTCAGTTTGTACAAAAGGACGGCCCGTCTGTCTAAAGCTATAGGGGCCCTCAACTCCCCTCCAATGTGGTACTCAGGTAAGTTTTAATTATAAGTCCCTGCACTCCTGGGGCCACGTGTATAAAACTGAGTAAAAGAATGCGTAAAAGAACGCTCAGGGAGAAAGTGGGAAATCTGCTTACGCAAAGTTTTGCATTTTCCTCCCTCTGCCCTTAGGTCACAGTGTCGCCATATCACACTCCAAACATTGCGTACGTGTGGTGTCCAGTGTGTGCAGAGGTACCCAGATTCTCACAGGATGTATTTTATACATCAGAATTTCTGCGTGGAAACTCCCTTACGCAGCTTTCTGAGGGCATTTTTCTGCTCAGCACTGTTTGTACATGTGGCCCCAGGTGTTCAGGTGACCTAGCGGTAATTCCAGAAGCACAATTACTCTGAGTAGGATTGCTGATCTGGGATCAGTTGATCTGGGATCAGTTTTCCCATAGCCTCACCTAAAAGACAAAACTCATCCTAGATCAGGATTTGTACTCCAAGGGCGCTTTATGAAGCCCTGATCTCTCTCCCACCTCCTGTTTAGACATGGCTGAAGGCTCTGGACCTGATCTCAGGTGTTTCAGTCAATCGCACATAGTGGAAAAACACTGATCTACTGCCGTCAGTACAGTGTGAAGGACAAATTAAAATCTACCTCTGGAGATGTGGAAGGAAGTGGCACACGCATGGTGAATTTGATACTGAGAGATTCCCTACGTAGCTTCATTTGATAGGGACCCCAGCTGAGAGTGCACAGAGCTGTGATTGGCTCATCTCTTTCCTGTGAATGTGGGGGGTGTGGCAGTGGCTGTGATTCCACATACAGAGAATTAGTGCACCAACTTAACCCCACAACCCCCCCTCTTCACCGTACATAAAAGACACAAGTAGAGGGAGGTAGGACACAAATAATTGTATAAAAGCACTGCACACACACCCATGCAAACATACAAACACACACACACACACACACGCATTAAAACAGAGAAGCACATACACGCAAACAAATGTACAAAACAAAATTATTGGCCCCCCCTGTAAAGATGAGCAAAAAGGGTTAAAAAAATTCACCGTTTGGTGAATTAGCTTAATCTCACACTGAAAAAACAATAAGAATCCAACCTTTAATTGACGTTAATTTATTATGAGAAAAAAAAAATCCCTCATCAAGAAATAATTATTTTTAACAAAAACCACATTGGCCACAATTATTGGCCCCCCTGCATTTATATATAGAATAAAGTAATAATTTTTAATATTTGGTCACATATCCTTTGCATGCCATGACTTCCTGATGTCTGTGACCCAACAACATCAAAAGACTCTTGATATCTTATTTTCTGGTACTCTTACAAGCGATACTATAACATTTCTGCATTTGAATGGATCTCTATGGGAATTGGGGGGTGGGACTAGATTTAGCTGTAAATTATGCTGGAACAGTATGGAATACATGGTTGGTAAAATGGCTGTAAGTCAACAAGGGTCTGAGGTATCAAACAAGCCTTAAACAATCACTCTGCTACCAGATATGCAGTAGATATGGATGGATCACTTTAAGGGTTGTTTCTCCTGACAAATTTTCCTATTGAACTCTATGGAAAAATAAGTCAGCAGAAGAAACCCTTCAAGTTATTCATCCATATCTACTGCATATCTGGCAACAGAGTGATGGTTTAAAGCTTGTTTGATACGTCAGACCCTTGATGACTGTATGTAGAGTCCATGCGGTTTATGGATCTATGTTTGTATGGATGTGTATGGATATGTGTGTATGCATTTCAGTGTGTGCGTGTGTTTGTGTGTATGTGTGTGTGGTGTGTGCATGTGTGCTTATGTGTGTGTGTGTGTGTGTGTGCAGGTGTGACAGAGCAGGAGTCGTGGAAAGTCCATGATGTCGGCGTGCCTAAGTGGTGCTGTGGCGCATAATGACAAAACAGAAGCTGCTCTTCATCACCGCGGGAACAACAGCAGAGTGACTGTGCCAGAGACGGACGGCTCACAGTCACCGTGACTCACTGGACGTCTCAATGGACCCATTTTTACCACGAGGCCACCGGACCTCAGACACCCTTGGCGTGACCCCCGACAGATAGCGTCTGTCTGTGGCTCAGAGTGCGGTCGGATAAGGGCACAATGTCCCGTAAAAAGCTGCGGAGAGAGGGGCAGGCGGTGTCTCTGTGGGGTGGGGGAAGGTGGTTACGGGGGGGGGGGGGGGAGGTCAAGATCAATTCAGAGAGGAGAGATCGGAGGTGGCGGGGTTAGGGGATGTCCGTGTCAGAGTAAACTCCTGGGAATGTCAGCTCAGTGCAGAATGCTGGAAGAGACTGAGATTCCTGAAATAACAGAAGGGCCATGTTATAAGGGCTGGGCTAGGCCGCGTCTCCCTTTACACATTCATGCACAAGCATGCACACAGAAACCTAACACGCTCGCATAAGCACATGCGTACGCTCCTAACTAACGCTGTCACACGCTCGTGTCCCCGCAAACAACAGACACGTGACACACACACACACACACAGCACACAGAAATTTCAGCTCAAAATTATTCTAGATTTCAGTTGAACACTGAACGCGCTCGCCTGCTCTCTGAACGGACACATGCACGCACACGCTACACACATGCAGTGACGTGTGCTGAAGAGACGGTTTTTTTTTTCCCCCTGACATGGATGGACAGGGGGATGCCAGCAGTTTGGTGAGCGGGAACGCGGCAAACCCTTTGTCTGCTGGACGGACAGCCCTCGGTGCGCCAAAGGGACAAACACAAACAGGCCTGACTGGGCATTGTTGGGCCGACAGATATACAGAGAGAGAGAGACAGAGGGACAGAGAGAAAGAGATGAGAGAGCGGGGGAGAGAGGTTGCTGGAGCGGCACTGCTGAAGTGGCAGTTTGTTTGTTTTGCTTGCTGAACAGAACGCAGCGGTCGAGTTGGGAAAAACACGCTGCCTGGATACCTGACTCTCTGGGCTAGGCTGGACATGGCCAAATGAGGGGGGGGGGGGGGGGGGGGCGGGGGCGCGGGTTCAGTTCGCCTCTCTCAAGCGCGACACGTCAACACCAGCTGCTAGATGCATCTTACTCACGGACAACACGATCCCCCTCATCCCTGCCCATCACACGCCACTCTTTGAACTTTCGGTCACCGAGCACAAAACAAAACAAGTTCTGCTAGCTTCCATAACCCTGACCTGTGTACGTCGCCTCGCATCAGACGAAGGGCTGGGGTCGGACGTGCTGCTTGCAAAATGCAGGACGTATTTTCCCAAGTATATTTCATTGTTACCTTAGCTCAAACTTACATTCTCAATGAGCCTATGAAGTTTGGAAGGCCCAAACCCGGGTGAGCATGTCAGAGATAACGCAAACACTAGTGGGGAAAAGACAATATTTTCCAGGCCGTTTCCTGTGTAATTGTGGATCCTGACTGAAAAATGAACAAATGAAGGCCGCTGTCAGATCATCCACACCCCCACGTCCTGTTTTTCAGGAAATTAAATTCCCCTCGACGGGCCGCAGAGCATGAGGGGAGCCATGAGGCTGGATAACCGGGCCATTCATTCAGAACTGGCAGCAGCTAAACGGCGGGCCGCTGCTGCTGTTGGTCTGTCTTAGCTCCTCCCTTCCTGTGTCCCCATTCCAGCTGTAACGGTAATCTTCAGTGCTCCCAAATCCCCCCACTGGCCAATCACAACCCTTCTGGATTGACCGATAGAGGGGCTAAATCTCGCTGGGAAGGTCGGTGTGGTCCCAGTCGCGTGCTCTCGTGCCTCGGCCCAAATGATGGCCCCTCCCCCTCAGGGTAACTCTCACCTGAGGAGTGGCTATAGACTGCCGGACTCTAGTTTGACTCCTCCCACCTTGTCACTCAATATTCCCCAGGACATCGCAACACAGCCATGGCCAACAGCAGAATGTCTCAGTTGACCAGACGTGAGCAGGCCGTCTCTTAGGTGACGGCTGGCTGAGCCAGGACCCGCCCAGTCAGGCGTGTGTATCGCTGGCTGTAATTGGAGTGACTGCTGTTGAATCTGAGCAGCAGTAGAGTAGATTGTTATGTTCAGAGGGTGAAGGATAGGGAGCCTGGGGCGGGTTGGTGGTGGCAGGCCGCAGTGGGCGACACACATTACTCTGAAATAGCAGGACTGATTATTATCTACCAGCACAATCTCTGTAGGCACTGAATGTAGCAATATGTCTGGGTATGTGTGTGCGTGCATGTCTGTGTGTGTGTGTGTGTGTGTGTGTGTGTGTGTTTGTGTGTGTGTGAATGCGAGAGAGAAAGAGACATGCAGACTACAAATATTCTATCAGTACAATCTACATAGGGCCTAATGCACCCACATGTATGCACAGAGAAAGAGAGGATTGAGAGATCCATTCAAATTTACAAGATGTCAAACATGTGGAGTAGAACAGTTTTATTGAATAATTGTATTGGAGTTGTTACAGAGACCAAGAGGAGCCCTGATGTATTTATGAGGGACATGTTCAGTTACATAAATACTCTGCATAGGCACAGCTGGGGACCAGTACCACCCCCATCAGCTGGCCAACATGGAAGGTTCCAGAGGCAAGATTGCTAGGGTATCAAGGACGAGTCCATTCCAGGAAGTAGGGGTGCGGGGGTTCATGAACATTACAAAAAGAAAACACAAACAGTGTGCAACTCACACCTTTGATAAAGTACATTTTTTTTAAACGTTTTATTAGTTTAGCAGACGCTCTTATCCAGAACGACTTACATCATAGTGCATAAAATAAGGTTTGATAAACACCAGTATAGATACAAAATTGTTTTTGTAACACAGTTAATAACTGTAAATATACTGTGACAGCAGAAATACAGATAATTGTGAAGCGTTATCCCTGAAGTCCTTCTCTGTGCACAGTCCTGAGTCCCTCACTCAGAAATACCCTCTACCCCCCCCAACATAATAACATTAATAACTTCAAACAATACAAAGAGTTAGTTTCATGTCTAAAATAAGGGGCCCCCGAACAGTCCCTCTTAAAAGAGAAGGGTAGCGATTCCTTACAGAGGTAGTCAGCGGTCATGACTGACTGACTCATTCTTAACTTGGGGTTCAGGGGTCACAGGTTGAGCAGCCGTGGAAAGATCCAATCAGTCACTGACCTGGGGGTAGGGCCAGGGGTGTGGGAAGGAGTCCGACATTGGGCGAGGACTCATTGTGCTAGGATATTTTTGTCTCGTCGCAAAATAGTCTTGTTATTATTCAGTGGAACAATTTTGCCTGAATCTAACATTTGGGAGGGGGGGGGGTGCATATTCCCCACCTTCTGGTTTTGGGGCATGAGCACAAGATCCTTAACCACCCTGTTACACAGCCACCTTACAAGGGGAGAGAGTAACCTCTGAAGTAAACCACAACTTGGGGCTCATATCGTGCTTCACAGACCAGAGTTTATAAGTCAAGCATGGGGAGCCGGTGTTACACTCAGACCCAGAGAAAGATGTGCCTCCTTCTCCCCTCTCTGCATCTCAGAGATTATTAGATTATTAGACATCACTCATAAAGTGCAAGAACACCACAACCCTGATTAGCGATACACAAGAATACCTCGTTTTCAAAACAGTACAAATATTCCACAAATCTCTTAAATAGCAGTTAACAGACCGTGGTCTTTTTTGGAGAGTTGCTGCACCTGGCTAAATTGGCATGATAAACCACGGCTAAGGAAAAAAAAAAAGAGTGTTCTCAAATATAGATTTCAGAATTTCCTAAATAATCACATTTGCATAAATTGACCAACAACATGTCCAGAATGTTTTTAAATGAAGTGTAGCTTACACTATAATTGTGGAGTGTGGACTTTGACAAAAGCAAAAGAAAGCCAAAAATAGCATTTTTATAAACAAGCAATCCAGCAACACCTCAAAAGAAATGAACAGTCGGTTATTAGTTTGAGTCAGCCAAAGTATGGCTCTTAACAACTTCAAATAGACCTATCTCACATTATCTAGTGTGTACAGGTAAACTGGAACTAAACAGTATTTTCACCTGTGACTGAAGTGCAT